>JAJSOF020000041.1:11670921-11697661 GCA_025594305.2 Periplaneta americana | reverse complement strand
ATCGTAGAGAAAAAATTGGTTAGAAAATTCGTTGAACAATTTTGTGAACATCATAAATTTCCTGAGAATTTCAACTAAGTTGTAGTCTAGTCATAACAAGTAAAGCAAATTCTAATATAATGTTTAGTTCTAGTAATTTAAAAAATGGCAAAATAAGGTTTCTAATTTTACGTTTCTCTACCTGTACTAAAATTAAATACAGTTCACTGACAGATTAATAAATAAAATATACAACAGTATCATGTATGCTGTAACAGCATGTATATATCACAACATTTTGCAAAATTTAGAACCTATTCTGCAATCCACTCAAAATCAATTGTAAGTCGTAAAAAAATTTACAAAATATCTCCTCTCTATGCGTGAGATAATATTCTACATAAGATACGTTGCAAATACGTAAATACTTATAAACAAAAGGTGAAAAAATGAAATCACGAGATAATGTATGTACATACATCTAAAACAAAATCTAATATTTGTAAACGGTAAAATGTAATAGGAATTTTGCACAAAGACACAGATAAGACAAACAGAAGCATTGTCCTCAAATGCACTGGGAGGAATGTGTAGCTTGGAAACGATTAAGAATATGCATACCAGCAATTCCGTTTTCAAATCTAAAATAAAACGAGATAACACTCCAGAATTAGTTCCCTGCAAGATAACTTATCTTGTAACACTAAATAGTGATTAGTGTTTTTCTGTCTCTATCATAAAGTAAAATGCACTGCAAATACTGTTCTAAAGAGGTAGTATCTGTAACAATCAAAATAAAGATAAACACCGGAAGTAGAACACAGTGCATTCCTTGTGCTGCACTCACCTCTTGTTCAAGTTTCAGCATAGGGAACGAAGTTGGCAAGAGATCTTTCTCACATTTTATCTCTGATAAGAGATCAGAGCTCTGGTCCTCATATTCCTCTCTTATGCCAGTCACGTGATGATCGAAGAAATTTCGTTCCTGCAGTATATACAGATGTTTTAAAAGAGCAATTGATTACAGGGTGTCAGAAGATGAATTCTAACTCTGCAAGTTGTTCTCTATGTGACGGTATGGCACAGAATAATTATAACTCGCAGCATGTGCCTTACATTATGATGAATAAGCCAAGGATTTATATGCAGATGCATATTTTGATGCAAAATCACGTTATATATGTCACTAACGTCTGTGACATGAATACTCAAAGTTAACTGTGCATAATTTCTTTAATAATTTCGCCATTACTGCATATAATATAGACTACTACTGTGCATTATATTGTACCAGTTTGAACATTGTTTAGATTAACAACAATATTTGCGTAGTTGTGTAAAAAAACAATAAAACTCTGGTTGTTCTGGTGTCAGCACAGCACATAATATTTTTTGTTTCACTATACTGAAGGCTACAAATCCCTTGTGTATGAAGGGAAGCTATTGAAAAACCACCACTGCATGCTTTTGTTTCACTGAACTACTGCACAAAAGAAAATATTCCCAAACATCGCTACCTTACTGACTCTAACACCCCTATCCTCCTTTTCTATGCTTGGCTTATCAATTGAAATCGAACAATGAAATAACTACTGAAGCTTTCCTGGCGACGTGATAATTCGAAATTTTCTCGGGCTTCCAGCGAGGTCATAAGTTGGTGATCCACCGACGTTTCGAGGATGTTCATCTTCCTCATCTTCAGGGTTAAGTGATATCTGAGGGTGCCTAGCTCCTTAATTTATAGTGCCAGAGGGAGTCAGCCGAGGAGCTGTGCCCCGATTGGCTGTTATTAGTGCGGACCGCGGCGAGAACATTGCCGACGTGTCGTCTTGCTTTGTGCTTTCTGGCTGAATGACCTTGGGTCTCACGGTGGGCTCGGCGGACGAGTTCCCGCTGATGACAGCCCGTCGTCCGGGCGGTGAGAAATTTAATAGCCGGTGACCATGCGCGCTTAGTTGGAGACCCGAGTCCCGGTTCAGGTTACGCGTTCCACCGCTATGGCCAGGGTTTCTTTTACTCTTCTATCCCAATAGCCCGCACACTTTACCAAGACCTCGGTGTTATTGAAATTAGCCCTATGGCTTTTTTCAATGCAATGTTCAGCCAATCCGGATTTTTCGGGCTGCATTAATCTGATGCTTCTTTGATGTTCCGAAAGACGCGTCGCTATTGTGCGTCCAGTCTGTCCAATGTAAGCCGCATCACATTCACACGGGATGCGGTAGATCCCTGGTACTCTGAGGCCTAGATAGTCTTTTACTTATCTGACCTTGTTCCTGTTTTTGGCGGAGGTTTGTGGATTGTTTTTATTCCATGCTTGTGGAGCAGTCTGCTTATCTTTCCCGACAACTTCCCTGTGAATGGTAGACAGGCTGTGGCTGGTTTTTCCGCTTCTAGTGAGTCCGTGATGGGCTGCTGCTGCTGCTTCTTGTGTCTTGCTCTATTCAAAGAGGCCGTGATGTCTTTAGCCAAATATCCATTCTGCTGCAGGGTGAGCTTCAGGTGTTGAAATTCAGTGTCTAATTGCTCCGGGTCCGATATAAAGACCAGTGTGTTAAGTATGCCCATCCGCTGCGCTTTGTGATGGAAACTATTCGCGTTCAGGTACAAGTTGGTGGCCATAGCGGCGGAACGCGGTAACCTGAACCGGGACTCGGGTCTCCAACTAAGCGCGGCATGGTCACCGGCTATTAAATTTCTCACCGCCCGGACGACGGGCCGTCATCAGCAGAGAACTCGTCCACCGTGAGACCCATGGTCATTCAGCCGGAAAGCACAAAGCAAGACGACACGTCCAATTTCGGCTTCCCCTTCAGGGGAGCAGCGTAACCCGGACTGAGACTAGTGGCCAACAGGCTTGGAGCTCACATATTTAGTTTTGTACAGCCCCAACCCCTTGCAAGGACGCGTTTTGCGTACCTTTAAATTTTCCTCCCAATTCTCTCTCAGATATCACTTAACCCTGAAGATGAGGAAGGTGAACATCCTCGAAACGTCGGTGGATCACCAACTTATGACCTGGCGGAAGTCCGAGAAAATTTCGAATTACCGAACAATGATTTTGAGACTTACACAAACAAAGAGAAGAAAATGAATTTGTGTCCTTAGGGATAATATCAAAAATCTACTTTGCGGGAATGTGTAGCTTAGCAACAATTAAGAATAAGGTATAACCTGTAACTTCGTTTTTAAATTTGAAATATAAAACCAGATAAAAGTTCAACATTAGGCTTTGCTACAACATGACAAATAAAAAATATATTGTCATCAAATTTCTTCTAGCTCTATCACACACTAACAAGCACTGATAGTAATATTATAAAGAAATAGTGTCTGTGATAACCAAAAATACAAAATAAGCACTGGAAGAACACAAATTGCATTCATTGCGCTCCACTCACCTCTGGTTCACGTTTCACCATGGGCAGCGAAATTGGCATCGGATCTTTATCAATTTTCACCTCATTTGTAAGAGCATATCCCTGGTCCACATATTCTTCAAAGTAATAAGACATCTTTGCGTTGGCTTACGTATAACAGTCGTTTAATTGTTGCACGTTCTACCCTAATTCATCGTAACCAACGAGTTATAATATTGTTACTCGTTGATCGTATCGATACAAGGTTGGCAGGGCCGACTAGATACTTAACGAAGTTTTTTCAGACGGACGTGTTCAGGCAGACTATCGAGGTTCTGAATGGCTGTAAATTCATGTTTTATTCCTCTTTGTAAATATTTAAGATCCAAGAATCAGTCTCTTTTTTCCATACCGATAGGGTTATTTTACGACGACGCTGTACCAACATCTAGGTTATTTAGCGCCTTAATGATATGAAGGTGATAATCCCGGTGAAATGAGTCCGGGGTCATTTCTGACCGTTACCCCACAGGTATGGACTCCCTCGTGCATATCCTATAGTATCTTTTCCTCTTCTGGTAACAACGTCATAGCATGAGCAAATCTTATGCTCTTTACTCTTCTTCCTATTACTATTTAGGATGAGATGATGTTACTTACCAGCAACCAGGAGAAGGATGAATTTTTATACAGGAATACCCTGAAATTAACGTAAAATCTACAAATTTTTTAAACTCAAGCCCCCTCCTCCCAATATTAAATTAAATGCTGAAATGCCACACAATGTATGCATATGCAAGTATCATTTTTTTTAATTGGGTTATATTACGACGCTGTATCAACATCTAGGACAAGTATCATTCGAACATGAATATTGGAAGAAATGTTTTTTTTTTTTTTTTTAACATTCTCAGGTGGTTGTGAAATATGTAAAGAAAAACGGAAAATAGTGTGTGTGGATGAAGATATCGAAAGATCAACGGAACATTATAAAGTAATAATAAAGATCCTATCAGAATCTAAAATACTGAACGAAATACGAGACACATGCTTTTCAAGGAGATATTAAGATAGTTAGATCTGTTTCTTGAGCTCAGCTGTCATACATATAACAGGCCAATGTTAGCTGGAATACAGTAGACTTTCTTTAATACTTGTTATTATATTTGTGATGTTGGTATGCTGTAGCCGGATGCAGAATAATTATATAAAAATATGTACATTTCTCTCAATGTCTAAATAGATTGTCATTGTTATATTTTCCTTTGATTGTGGTTCTGGCTGATATGTACATCTATTATCAGGCAATACATCTCACTTGACGATGTCAGAGGAAGAACAATTGTTTGCATCCATTTGAAGACTGATTGGAATCATATGTAACTAATCGGCAGTGTATACAATGGAGGGGGAAAGGAACTGGCTACCCTGCCCCATTGTCTCCTGACGTAGTTGCCTCATAAGTGGTGTCTTTTTATAATACTTGAGGTTTAGAGCTGTCTTCGGACAGTTGATTAAGCAACATTAACGGTAATATTCATAAAACTTTTTGTTGTTCATGCTGATAGTTTCGGTATTAATATACCTAAAGTACCTATTTTCAGCATTCGTGGCATGTTATTTTCAATCTGCAACCTTTGTGGAACTTATTTGAAACTGTAAGATTTTAAAATTACGTCTTGATTTCGTGATAAAATAAATAACAAACAGAAATGCTTAAAAATTTTTTTATGTCCCACTGCTAATGGTAACGAAATGCTTTCATGATAAATCATTACACAATATATAAATGCAATTTTTAAATATGACTGCCTCTTAACCAAGAAGGTCTAGTTTTGAAGATCAAACAGAAGAACCTTAAAAATGTTCACAAACTGAGCAGAACTTTTATATGTTTAAATTTGCAAAGAAATAAAGGCCAGAAGTTTCTCCCACCAGTAATAAAATTCGCTTCATATAATTACCACTAATAAATCTATATATATATATATATATATATATATATATATATATATATATATATATACAGAGTGTAACAATAGTTTCTGGTACCATGAAAATTTTACTTTTTACAAATATATGATGGTAAATATCACATTTTCAGCCAAATTAATAATAAAGGATTGCATCACACCACAATCAAGTAGTACCAGCTCTTACACCATACAATTTGTTCATGGTTCCTGAGAAAATGGAAATTAACAAGAGAATAATTTTAACAAACTGTTACAAAAACTTTTGTTACATTCTACATCCGGGAAAGATATATATATATATATATATATATATATATATATATATATATATATATATATATATTCATCACTTATGTCACAGTTAAATAGAGACTATAAGATTTGAATGAAACAGTTTTGCTCTAACGTTTAAATTTTTTAAAGATTATTCATGCCAGATCAATTAAACTAATTCTGAGAAACTGTTCCGCCCGAAATTATGAAAATTGTTTGAATTCAGGATAACTTCTGCAGAAGTATGGCATGAATCGTCATCACAGATGAAAAAAATTTCACCAATGAATAGAGTTCCAGTCGGGACGATGATAAGCTCTATGAGACGATGGTTATTTGAGAACAAAAATTCGCTCCAGCGCCGAGAATCGAACCCGGTTCCCTTGTTCAAAGTACCAATTGCTCTAACCACTGAGCTACGCCGAAGCTCAATCCACAACGCCGAATTAAATCGCCCTACACTAGTGTTTTTCACTTTGTAGCATGACTTCAAGTTCGACATATATGGTGACATTTAAATTAAGTCAAGTGAAATTATACAAGGAGCGCAATCAACTAAGTCAGTTGATGGTCGGGATTCCACAGTAATATGCACTGTTGGGCGAAGAATCTACGTAAAGATTAATTTTTGGTACTACAGAATAAATGTTTTGATAAAAAAAAGTAATCTTTACGTAGGTTCTTCGTCCATTACGGTAGAATCCTGACCACAAAATCACTCAATTGTATAGTGGTAGTTGAATAACTATATATGTCAACATATATGTCGAACTTGGAGTTAGGCTACAAAGGGAAACCCACTGGATGAGAAAGGATTCCATCCGGTGGTGTGGATTGAATATACGACGAGAATTACTTCTTACTAATTACTTATGCAAAAACACTCAAACGGGATAATAAAAGGATCTAAGACATACCTCTAAGACATTCATACATAGATTACTAATCTATGTGGCCTCCCTTGTTCCTAATAACAGCTCTGAGACAATTTGGCATGGATTCCACTAAGTTCCCACAAATATTCTTCATTTCTTCATTGCGACACTATACACCAATGAGGGCAGAAATCATCTTCTCCTATGTAGAACAATCCATTTTTTGCATATTTCTTTTGCAAATTGACCACAAGTTCTCAATGGGATTGATGTCGGATGACTTCCTGGTCAGGGGAGTACTTGAATATTCTTCTTGTTGAAGAATTCTGTAGTTTTTCGACACGTATGGCATGGTGCCAGGTCTTGTTGGAACACACCTCTGCCATCCGGGAATGATTTTTGCAGCTGGGGTAAGATTCTGGTTTCCAATAAGTGAATATATTTGATAGAATCATCATTCCCTTGATATTTATTAATGCTCCAGGCCCTTCATGTGTAAAATAACGCCAAGACATCATTTTAGGGTGGGTATTTGGGTGCTTGTTGGAGATGAGCTGCTGTTACTTTTTCTGATCCTTTCCGTACAGAAGAAACACGGTGGCCGTGGTCCTCGAAATGAGACTCATCGAAAAAAAGTACATTCTTCCAGTCATTCACTGTCCAGTGTTGATGTAATTTTGCCCACATTAAGCGTTCTTTGCACATAACAGGGGTTAGCAGTTGCTTCTTAATAGGCTTACGAGCCCTTCGTCCAGCTTCCAAAAGCCTACGCCGCACTGTTGTGACGTGAATATTCGCCCCAGCCATTAACTCGCGGGTCAAGTCGACAGCAGTTAGTCTAAGATTTAATTTACTTTTCCTGACAATTAAACGATCATCTGCAGGTGAAGTCTTCCTTTTCCGGCCACAGTTTCCTTTTTTCTGGGGTGTGATGGATCCAGTCTCCCTGTATCGTTTTATGATCGAATTAACAGTAGCCAAACCGATGTGACATTCTGCAGCAATTTGCCTCTGTGTCATAGAAGAATGCTCTGCTAATGTTATAATTTTGGACCGTTTTCGTGGAGTTGTATCCATTTGTGAAGACGACAGAATGTACACAGTATTGCAATATTAAGTCTTCAACACAACTGAAAAGCTTATAAGTACACAACGACAGGCAAAATGTCACATATTATAAAAAAATAATGACAGACCTTCAACAATGGAATTACACGTACTACAGTTGTCAATTAAAGCGGTATGAGGAGCTGTGAGGCCAACAATGACAGAAAATGTAAAAATATGTCGTGTTCGGATTAATTTGCACGCTACTGTATTTTAGAGCTGGGATTTCCTCCCAAACATATGTTTCTGCTAGACCTTGAATGCGCATGAGATCTATAATTAGGCCGCAAATTGGAACTTCTCTAGTAGAATTACAAAGAGGCTTTCCATCAACAAATTTGATGTTTTTTAGATAATGGATACATTCTCAATGAAATTACATACAGATACTTTGTTCATATTATTAATTGGAGACTTCGTTCCCTTGCCCATAGGATGACATGAATTCAGTATATCAAATGCAGTGTCTATAGTCTTTATAAATTTTACAGTGCAATCAGAATCACTGAATTCTTTGAGTCCTATACCCTTACAAAATAATACTGCATTGGCTACTGAATTACTAAGTGTCTCTGCAGCCAAAGAAACTTTCATCTTTTGTGTTTCCCACTGCAAATGTTGATTTCTTATTTTATTTGCAGCATGCTCCTTCATGAATACAAGGCTGACAACATAAGCAAAGGGTCATTAATTAATTTAGTGTTCTAAACTAGGGCAGGTATTCCATTGCAAAACAAAGTTTCACCAATCTTTCCCATATACTGCCCACCATATTCTCTCTTCATATGATCCGTACATCTTAATGTCGTCTATCACCTGATATATTCTTCTGCCCCGATCTCTACTCCATTCACCATTCCTTCCAGTACTTCCCCGAGTAGCCAGTTTCTTCTCAGCGAGTGACCAAACCATTTTCTTTCCCCTTCTTCTAGTGTTCCCAGACATATTGCAAAAAAATACGGGACACTTATCAGTTATCACTGAGAAGTTTAGTATGCCCACCCATCCAATATGCCAATCTATCAAAGTGAAGTTTACTACACAAGCACTTTCTTAACTAAGGGTAAGTAAAGAAACAGTAAACAAAATTGTTTAGGAACAAATCTGCATTTACTTTAAGCTTCTTTATATAAGTTGCCTTCAAATTTCTTTTACTAAGTTATTACAGAAATAGCTACAAAGCTAGAATGCAAACATTAAGTGTGATGTTTGTAATTTGTAATATAGAATAGACATTGTAACTTTTGATTTTTTTCTCAGATTAGAACTCTAAAATAAGCGAAGGAAAGCTGCCCCGGAGACTTTTCTTGGGACAATGGGACGCATTAGCGAAAAACGGAACGATCCCTTTTTCTACGGGACGTCTGGAAACCTTTCCTTTCTCATCCATTTCTGTTACATTCTTTTTTTCACCCACTCTTTCCAACACAGCTTCACTTCTTATTTTGTATGTCCACTTCACACGTTCCATTCTTCTCCATATCCTTAATTCAAATGCTTCTATTCGCTTCGTAGTTATGTCCATGTTTCTGCCCAATAAAATGCCAAATTGCATACAAAGCGCTTCACTAGTCTCGTCCTTAGTTCTTTTTCCAGAGTTCCACAAAAGGTGCTCTTTTTTTCTATTAAAAGAATCCTTGACAGTTGCTTTCCTCAATTTGAATTACTGGAGGCTAGTCATGTTACTGCTTACAGTACACCCCAAGTATAAGAAGCTGTCCACATGCTCTACTGCCTCATTCAGAATTCGAAAGTTTATATTCTATATATTTCTTCCTATATCCATGGTCCTCGTCTTATTTGAATTTATACTCATCCCATACTACTGCTCAGAGCTGTCATTTAGTTCCAGTAGCATATCCCCAGCGAATAGGGATTATAAAGAATGCACACTAAGCGAATCTTCCTCTGTTTTGTTCCTCTCTGGCCAGCGCTTAGTTCCACTTTCAAGCACTAGAGTTTAGTGAAATCGAGTTCATGCTAAGATAACTTAGAATAGAGTTGAGACGCAGGATCCAAACATCATCGCCTACCATATTGTATAATCCAGTAACGCTTTGCTTCGAATAAATTCAAGTTAACAGCTTTTCCTTATTTATCAGTGACAAACTAGTTGTAATAATAATTTGATATATTTTATATACAATAAATTACATTATAAAATAACATAGTCTATACTAATAATAAATCTGAGCCGAAATTTTTCTGGTAATTTTTGATTTTCCAAAAATAATTGGTCCTAACATATATAATTAACCAACCTGAAAACGAAAATCGCTTTTTTTAAATTTTTGTTTGTATGTCTGTCTGGATGTTTGTTATCTTTTCATGCGGTAATGGCTGTACCAATTTATACGAAACTTGGAATATAAATTAAGTTCGCTGTAACTTAGATTTTGGGCTATATCACTTTCAAAATGCGTTATTTAAAAGGGGGCGTTATAAGGAGGCCTGAATTAAATAAATCCAAATATCTCGCTTATTATTGAATTTTTGTGAAATATGTTATATAACAAAAGTTTTTTTAAAAATGATTTCCGATAAGTTTTATTCCTCGCAAAATTTTGATAGGACTGATATTTAATGAGATAAATGAGTTTTAAAATTAAAATACAGTGCCATCTAAGGTGGTGTAATGAAATGAAAACAAATGACTACGTCTATAAGGGGCCTTGCACAACAACAATCGAAAGAAATTAAACATAGCCTAAAGAGTATGTTTCTGTGTTTGTATGTTGTAATATCGGACGCTAAAATAGCCGATTTGTATAATCAATTATTATTTCACCTTTGGAAAGTGTAGTTTCTCTTGATGGACATAATGCTATAATGGTAATACAGTAACTTCTGAGTGAATCGAGGACAGGTAATATAATATAATATAATATAATATAATATAATATAATATAATATAATATAATATAATATAATATAATATATAATATAATATAATATAATATGATATAATATAATATGTAATATTATATAATATCATTTAAGTTATTTGAAGGGTTCAGAACCATAGTGGGCCAAGCGCCATTTACTGAATACGAAGAAAACAAGGGTTAAAATTAAGTTATTACCATAATTCAATGGAAACCTATAACATGTAAAATAAATATAAATAAAAAAAAAAAAAAAATATATATATACACATTAAATCTAAATGATGTCAACCTTCATTAAACTATGGTTGCATGTAATAAAAATTAAGAAACATGTTAAAGGAATTGTCATTGCACCAAATGAATGCTCTCTGGACCTAAATGATTGCATTTTAATTATTAAAATACAATTTAAAATGAGTAACATATTAAACAATTTATCCTTCTATCAAACACGAATGTTCCCTGGATCAAACGTCCTATTTTAATTATGTAAATACTTTATATTTATTTCTAACAGGTGCAGCAAAGCGCATGGGTACGGCTAGTACTTTATAGAATTATGTATCAAATTCACTTAATATTTGTATACAATATAATATAGGTATATGCTTGTATTGCTTACAGGAGTTCTGTGTTCTTCTATTTTCAGCACAGTCAAATGACTACATATTTTTATTGTTGTTGGGGTCAACGTCTCAACTCTCATTGTAAAGGAACTCTAGTTTCTACATTTTACAGTTAATGACGGATTTATTATTTCATCCGCCCAATTTATTTTATTTCAGTGCATAATGTATCTAGATATATTAGTTGTATGTGTTATATTACTGCTGTTTCGAATGCTAGCTGGTGCGATGTCAGTGACAAATCCACGAAGAAAGGAGAATCCCACGCTCAAACTAGTTTGAGGATCATTGAAATCAGTCGTGCCACATCAAAGTATCGATGCGAAGTGTCCATACTGTATAATTAACTACATGCTGATATCCCTTAGTATCATCTCCTCATCTGGTAACAACGCCATATCATCACCAAATTTCATTAACTTTATTATTATTCCTCTTACTATCAGTCCTCCCATGTTCTGAAAAGAGATCTTCAAACACAGGTTAAACTGATACAAAATGTTTACACAGAATTTCTTACGAAGGCAGTTCTAGTGGTAATCTGGTTAGATAAATACAGCATAATACTGAAAGTGATTCTATTCAATTTCTGAGCAAGTTAGACACGATGGTTAAACATGCACCCTTCCTGCAAAATATACGACGAGAAAATAGACTTATGAGAAAAGAGTAAGTGAACTGTCACGTTCTTTGCACAATGTATTTTAACAGCAATTCCGTTCTCGTTGTCGTTTTCCGTCCAGGTTTATTATGGACCTAACTGTTTTATCCTGCAAGACAGAGAAAACACACGTTCCACAAAACATCGCACTACCAAACCTTTTCATCAGTATATATGAAAACATATTTAAAAAAAAAAAAAAAAAGGAATCATTTTTCAGAAAGGTCGGACTTGAAAGGCTTCTCGCCTATAGCTATTAATGGCTTTTAAGACGTTTATGAACTTTTAGGCTACATGAGTGCCAGAAACACTTACCACAAACATCACATTTGAAGGTTTTCTGACCAGTGTGAATACGTTCATGAACGTTTAGGGCACTCGACTTTGAGAAACACTTACCACAAAGATCACATTTGAAAGGTTTCTCGCCAGAGTGGACACGTTCATGGACTTTAAGAATAGCCGACTGCGAGAAACATTTACCACAAACATTACACTTAAAAGGTTTCTCGCCAGAGTGCACACGTTCATGCGTTTTTAGGTGACCTGTTTGTGAGTAACATTTACCACAAACATAACATTTGAAAGGTTTCTCCCCAGAGTGCACACGTTCATGCGTTTTTAGGTGGCTCGTTTGTGAGTAACACTTACCACAAACATCACATTTGAAAGGCTTCTCACCGGTATGCACTAGTTTGTGTGTTTTTAAACCACTCAACTTCAAGAAACACCTCCCACAAACATCACACTTGAAACGCTTTTCCACCGTGTGCAAACTTTCATGAGTCGGCACAAGTTTTCCCGAGGAACCCGACTTCGTAGGATTCTCGTTCTCTTCAAGAGCAAGACTGGCCAATTCTGTTGATGCAGTCCTCTCATTCCTAGCTGTAATCCTGAAGTAAATATATCAGTCTATAAAATAGTTACAAGTATACAATCCATTATTGAATAGTGGAATCCTAACAACCCTATTTCATGAGGTGGTACATTACGATTAGAGATACATGCTTGTAATTAATTTATGAGTAATGGTGACGGAAGTGACTAAACAATTTGGACTTCCCCCGTACAATAAACATAATAAGGATTACACAACTTTAGTCAACTCTCAGTTAACTTTCATTTTTAATGAGCCTCTCTGTCCACATTCACCTAACTTTGCTTTACTCTTTTTCGACTCATGCACGCTATTTTATTCGATTGTTTCGAAATTCGAGATTACACATGTGCTATAACTTTTTCTATCTTTTATTCTTATGATGTCTAAAATCTTTGCAGTTATTAATTTTCTCACTTTACAATTACAAAACCTGCAGTGGAACATAGCTTATTCCATTTCGCAGTAAACGTCATCATCAGAAAATCTGATTGGCATTATCTCGAACTTGGTATTTATTGTCTTGCAAACGTTAAACTAGTAACAAATCCATTCATTTTTATATTTTGTGTAGAAATACTAGCAAGAGTGCTAGCTACAAACACTTCAAGTAAATTGGAATTATGCCTTCGCCAATTTGTCCAGTGTGCAATCTTCAGGAAGGTACATGAGAATCATTTACAGCGATGTCTATCACTTTCCTAACACAGCGACGCCATCAAGTCCTCTTACGTGTTGTTCTTCAATTTCGTTCCAGGACACCACGTGCTCAAACCCTACCACCCCTGATATCCTTCTCCTACTTGCAGTCTTATGCTAGACGTCATGGGGAAGTACAAATTTAATGCAATGCATTATTCGACCTCAAGCTAAAGAATGAAGTGCATTGAAGGCTTCACCACAATATCCTCAGTTACTTCAATTTTTACTTCTTATTTTAAATAATAATGTAAAAATTTGTTTTGGAAATAATATCAATGTTCGATAGTACGTATATTTATAATAAGTTCTACACTTCCATGAAACTTAACACATCTTAATTTAAGAGTCGACTGACAGATAATAAATTATGTTCACTTTAAGGACTGCAGCTGCTAATGTAATATGACCTGGTGGTATAGAGAATGTTCTACCTAAAAATAATAGTTAAATTTTAACCTTTTGCAGCAAGTCCTTCAAGTAAGAAGAATGAACTCTTGTAATACAAGAAAATGTGTTTTAACATTGTAAGTACACATTCCATTTGCAACAGACAATTAATAAAATAAAAAGTTGTTCTGTTTGTGCATGTATTTACGTACCAGTATATTGGTCTTGTTTCCAGTGTTTCATGACGATATAATTCAACTACAATACGTACTACTTTCGCCTAGAAGAATAGGATATATGATTTGACGTGAAGTGCTGCTAATTTATAAAAAAAAAATAGTCATAAAATCATAACTGAAACGTTGGGCCGAATAATGGTCTATGTTACAATGTGCTAACTGTGCAAGAGAAACAAATATGTTACATCGTAATTCCGCTCATAAATTTACTATTCAACTTCAACATAGATTGTTATTCCATGAATATGTTTTGTACACTAAGCAAGGTACACGAATGTATGTTACTGAACGACATATTACACATCGCAGAAGTTGAAAAATAGATTTAACTTCACAAAAATGCTACTGGGGAACACACACAATAAACAGTTTTATACAATCACAATATTACGAAATATACTAAATCAATAAAAAGGTTAAAGTATGAACAATTCGATTATGACATTGAGTTTTAAATGTTATATATTAATATGAATTAACGCTATGTAATTTACTAAAGTTACACTCAATGTCATACTATGAATAAACATACAATATTGATCAAATGAAAGCAGCGACACTAGAAAATAACTGCAGTATTGCATTGTAGGGACACCATTAAATTAATGAAAGTTGTAACAATAAGAATAAAGAAAATTAAATACGACAGTTGGGAAACTGTTAGGAGATGGAGTTTGAATCCCTGTCCCGAATATTCAGTATGCATCCCAACACTATGTCTCAGAGACTTTTATGTCGCAAAATTGCTTTATTTAACGACGCTCGCATCTGCCGAGGTTATATCGACGTCGACAGTGTCCCACAGGAGTTCTTTTAAATGCACTTTAAATGCAATCGACCTAGCCCGGGATCGAACCCGCAACGTCGGGGATTGAAGGCTAGTGCTGTACCAACTACGCCAACAAGGATGATTTTGGTGACACATTTTCCATTTACTAATATCAATTTGTCTGGATCCTTTTTATTTCTTTAGATTTATTTAGCTCGTCAATTTCATCACTGTTTTTCCGTCGTCCATTTTACGTAATAGATCAACCGAAACCTGATACACAGATTTCAAGCACCCAGCATTCGTAAAGAGAACAAACTCCCATGCAATAGCTCCCGATACGATGTAAACAACTTGATACGCTAGAAGTGACTAGTGACATAGACCGTTCTTCCAGCCAAGAAAATCATGGTTGTAACTCGTGTAGAAGCGCCTCTGATACAGATATTGAAAAACAATATTTGTGACAGCTGTGTAAGACTATACAGAGGATTATACCATTAAAAACTCAATTTTTATAAATTCTAACATAGACCGTTGTTCGGCTGAATGCTTCAATTTTATATCACACATATTTCCGTTTTTAAATATTGTCTGTGTCTTACTTGTCTGTCTTTTGTAGAATTTTTCTAAATTCATTACAGTTTTTAACTGCTGTTTATTATTGTGCATGACGTATCTCAGGTAATAAAAATATAAATTGTTTCATTTATATGATTGTGATGCCACTACAACTACAATACTTCACTTACAGTAACAATTTTGCGCCTGAGAGCTGAGTAGACATACAGTTCTATGCAGTCTTTTACAGAGAAGCATGCAGCTATCTTGTAACTTGAAAATCATAAGTTGCTGTGCTCATTTCGTGAAAGCACTATTCTAAACTCACTATGTGTGCGAAACACTGGACAGCTGGGGAGTTAATGGCATTATTGCTAGGAACTCTGCATTAATAACAACACCAACAAGTTTCTTGTGTGAGAGGGATAGAAGGACTAGGTCTACACAGTGGAGGGGGAAACAGTGGCCAAACAGAAAGAAATCAGAACCTGGCAAAACATTGTTGAAGAACCACTGTATGTATCATTGTAGTTGCAATTCTGGTGGTGTGAATGTGAAAGACCGATGCCCTTAACTGCACCAGGATGCATGAACGAACGAACAGATTAATAAATGAATAAGTAAGTAAATACACAAATTAATATTACATAATGGCTTCCTAAACGTGATGAGCGGATCACAGAGAAACTCTTGGAATGAACTCAAAATGGCAGTACATAATTTCCTTGGGAATTACAAAGACTTCAATTGAGGACTTCACTCGAATAACGGCGTATACCCTTATACGCCCGTTTTCCGATTAGATAGTTGAATGCGTATAGTGCACTGTAGTAAATTTTCGTAAGACTAGCTTCAATACGTAACACAGGACACAATGTTACGTGTTTACGTTGAACGGGTTAACTACAGCGGCACTCACACGCTGCTGTTGCAAGCCGTACTGTAGTAGACTAGTATTTGATGTTTAGGCCTACTTCAGGTTGTCAGATGCAGCAGTGAATCATGATCGAAAATATGGGAAAAAAGAAGAAAGGAAAATAAATAGAAACAGTGGCAAGTCATACATAACTTGTACAGGCAAGGAAATGGAAGAGAAGTCATTTACACCTGTAAAAAGATGATGTATGAAAATGTGTACACATGGAATTTCAAAGGACGATCAACTCTCTAATTTTAAACGCTTTTGGGACATGAATTCGAAATTAGAACAATATCATTTTATTACTCCTTGCCTTGAAAGAGTGAATCTAAAAACTAAGAAGCTTCAGTCTTTTAAGAATAGGGATAATGTTTGGAAAGATAGTGTTATCTGTAATGGAGGTAAATAAATTGATGTTGTTAAAACTTTCTATTGAGTCTATTGCAAATTTCAGAAAAACGATTAACTACAGTTGAGAATAAACTCTTTTCCCCTGACATCCTCAATGATTAAACGGTACACACTTTAATCGTCCTCATACAATCATGATGATTAAAAGTTGAGAATAAACAACTACAATATAAAACTACATCATACAATCATGATGGGTATTTTCAGCTTGAACCTCATAATCTGCATCATTTGTTTCCTTCAAGATTTGGAAGACGGGAATGGAAGTGTCGCAGCTGAAACTTTCATGAGTCCAACACAAATGAACCCAGTGTCTTTGAAACCATCCAAGGCAGAGAACTGAAGAGATCTCTTACAGTTTTTAGATGAAGGTGGCCAAAGTTGGCTGAACACAATGCTGAATAAAGTCCGGACATCATCATACAATGGTGAAGATGACTCTAGCAACATAAGTGATGATGTATAAAGAAGAAAAAGACAAAGACATGAAACCCATAAACTAAAAATGCAATGTCATTTTGTAGGCCTACTTGTGTAATTATACAATATTTTTATTTAGTATGTTATGGTAAATGTATATTTTATTTTGTTGAATTGATTTTATTTTACTTTTTAAGACAAAATTATTTAATAAAGTACGAGATGTTCCCATATATAATTAATTTTCATGCAAAGTTAGACAAATAGAACATGAGAATAAATAAAAACAGTATTAAAACATACTGTCGCCGGAAAAAGGGCGTATACAAAGTTTCATATTATATTTATTTAATAATAGCAGAACATACTATTTGCTGTCATGTTTCAACAATTTTATTTTAAATATCCTCGAAACAATTTAACAGTAATGAAAAACATTTTCGACGCAACCATGATGAACCTGACAGATTACAAACATTGAAATCAGTTTAAATCAGAACTACATTTTGCTGTATACGCCCTTATTCGGTTGATGTCCTCAATTATAAAGAAACTGTAGAAATTCAGTTGAAGAGTTTAAAGTCCCTAGGCTTAAATATGAGTGTATGCTTGTCCATCTAAATTATTTTGTTGAAAATCAAAGCACTTTTAATGAAGAATATGAAGAAATGTTTGAACAGTACTTATGGAAACCAGACATCAAGCGAAGTGGAGTGTGATTGTGATAACTGATTATTGCTGGATGATTCAGACAGACAGTTCTTCTGAAGCTACTTCTGGACAGTCAAGCTAACAGACACTTCAAACACAATCAACTCTACGTGAAGACTCGCACACCACACTCACCTTTCGGAGAAAACCTCGTTGTCCTCTGTCGTGACTTCCACCATTGGCTCCTCATTGAAGTCACTGTCCTACAAATACAGAGCAAATAAAACAAAAAGATAGCTCAATTTACATTACAAAAGCGCGTTGATTTTAGTTTCCACACAACTACATTTAAGTCTCAATAGGCCTAGTAGAATTTTAGCCAATAAAAGACAAATCTTGCGGAAGATATTTCATGGGGCACAGCTTTTCGTTGTAGAACAGCGTTTTTCAACGTGTGGCACACTCATATAATCTGTTGTTACCAAGCTGGAGGGTAATTTCGAGGGTTTTAGGAGGAAATGAGAATACTATAAAATACAAATCACTGAGGTATATCTGTATGCATTAAAATATTGAATATAATATTTTCAATTTTACATTACTTTTATTTGATTGGATTATTTTACGACGCTGTATCAACATCTCAGGTTATACAGCGTCTGAATGACATGAAGGTGATAATGCCGGTAAAATGAGTCCGGAGTCCAGCACCAAAAGTTACCCAGCATTTGTTCGTATTGAGTTGACGGAAAACCCCGGGAAAAAAACCTTAACAAGGTAACTTGCGCCGACCGAGATACGAACCCGGGCCACCTGGTTTCGAGGCCAGACGCACTGACCGTTGCTCCACAGGTGTGGACTGAATTTTATTATTTATGAGTCAACATACTGGGGAATGTTAATATGATAAATGGAAGAACGCAATTTCACAAAAGACGTTGAGAACAGAAACAAAATACAAGATAAACACTGAAAGTACACATTGCATTCCTTGTGTTGCACTCACCTCAGGTTCATGTTTCAACACTGGGAACGAAATTGGCACCGGATCATCCTCAAATTTTATCTCAGTTGTGAGATCTTGGGTCTGGTCCTCATATTCCTCCTTTATACCAGTCACATGCTGATCCCCAAGATTCCGTTCCTACAGTACAGAGAGATATTTTAAATTAACAATTTATCACAGGATGTTAGAACACGACCTATACTGTTACAGGCTGCTCCCTATGTGTTCATATGCCTCAGAATGATTCACAACCTATAGCACGTGCCTTACACTATGACCAATATAGTCACCAGTCATATCAAAATGTATATAATCCATGCAATAACATTTTTCAAGTGAAGTTTCAATAAATTCACAGTATTTACTTGATTTATTTAACGAAGCTGCAAGAAAAACTAGATTATTTAGCATCGATGTGATTGGTGATAGCGAGATGGTATTTGGCGATATGAGGCCGAGGATTCGCCACAGATTACGTAACATTCACATTATGGTTCCGGAAAACCTCGGAAAAACCCAACCAGGGAATCAACCCAAGCGTGAATCGAACCCGTGACCGAGCGCAACTCGGGATTGGCAGGCATACACCTAGCCGACTGAGCCACACGAGTGGCTTCTATGACAGAGCTAAGGCCAGTAGGCCTTCTCTTCCGCCCAGCCAGACTCTAAATCTAATTGATTACAATTGGTTTATAGTGAGAGTCACATAAGAACAGTTCCTGAACAGCAAATACTGCCGTCATGACAGTGATGCCAACTGTTACCAGATATCACACGATCCTGTGTACTAAATGAATTATTTACTTACCGCACTTTATGTTGGAAGGTTATTCTAAATAATTAAATAATTTGTAACATATTTTCATAGGAAAACTATACGGGGAAAGGAATCAACATGTCAAGTATTTTGTCTGGCAATACGAAATTCATTGGTTTGACAAAACAATTGACTCACGAGATCTAACCTAAAAGTTTGTATTTTGCTTGACCACATGAAATTATTAGTACTAACTCCGAAAACTTACATGACTATAGTCTTGAATTATAACCACAACGCTATACACAAAAACTATTACGTATTAATATGGTAATTTCCTAGAAGACGGGCAAAATCCAACATAGCTGACGAAAATTACCTAAAACGTTCTGCCAACTATAAACTTTGTAACATATGTTCATAATGATATTAATTAATTATTAATAAGTTCAAATTTCACTATCTTCCTGTAACCTGCTCAGAAACCTGGTACAAATTTAATTGCATGGCACTCCAGTACCGACAGATATTGTCGGTATTTGTCTCAGTTGCCAACATACGAGTTACAAAATCACTACCATTTGTAGTATCTGTCAGTATCGAAATTGGAAACGAAGTAGGCAACACAAAATTCAACCTGCAAACTAGAAAATCACCACAATCCACTAGCATATGTAGTAATGGGGGAAAAACGGTTAAGTTTCACCCTTACGGTATGAAGCATCCGAACACTCTGGCCCATCGTTTTCCCAACCCCTTGTCTCTTTTTATATTTAAAGACGTCGTAATAATAATTATTTAGGGTGCTTTGCATATACTGATAATGTTAATAGCGGTGGCCACTATCTGCCATCTAGAGGCAAAATAACTTTTTTCATTACTCGCACATAAGAGTTGATTGAGCAGGCAATGTTAGCAGCCATAAGATTCGATCCCGCAGGCAGTGGATTAAACCCATTGTTCAATGTGTATCAAAGCAATTGTTAGATCAGCAACAAGAGAATAAAAAAAAACGTAGACTTAAAAAGAAGTCTGTTCCTAGGCACAACTCTCTCTGTGTATTCGAGATAATTCTGTCTTCAATAGCACAAATAAATATTTGAGAATAATAATAATAATAATTATTATTATTATTCATATTATTATTATTATTATTATTCATATTATAATTATTATTTCAATTTTAAAATGAATCCCTACAGTTTAAGTTGTAAAAGTTATGGAAAGTTCAAATAGGTAACATGAGTCTAGACTGGTAATATGTCTGACATAATTACAAATGCGTTACTGATATATGTGTAGCTTATATTGATAGAGAACCACTTACATCATCTTCTGTTTTCACCATAGGAAAGCTAATAGGCTCTGGTGTGGTGTTTTCAACCTTTATCTCTGATTTGATATCGTAACTAGGGTCCACGCATTCTGTCTTCATGTCCGTCACTTGCAGATGCGATAAATTCCTTCCTACAGGACATAAAAACATCGTGTATCATATTATTAGTTATTATAAAGATGACTTGATCAGTAACAGCCACCAATCTGGTAGTGCATGACAGTCATTGCTAACGTGAATCATAATGCGCACGTCAGTAACAGAAGCAGATCTCAAATCAATGTAGTTTTAACCCTTTTTCGCATATTTAATTAAAGTTGAAGTATTACTTGTCAATAAGTGGTAGCATGTACTGCATAAATACTGATCAAGTGCATTAGAAAATATGACTGTTGTAGGACATCAAAAGCACCTGGCCTCAATACAATTATGTTTTAGAAATAATAACGCAAAACAAAACCTCTCTCACATGATATCCTATGTTCAACTGAGTTTCAAACGGACGTATCAAACAGAATCGCAGTTCCACACGGTTTTGGGACGGATTAAGTTAATAATTATTGTAGCTCTGCATTACTCGATCATGACGCAGGGTGAACAGCGGTCACAGAGACTAGCTGAACTTCGTATGAAAGGTTCTTCCCATGAGCGGAGTAGAATCAACGCACACTTCATAAAGCCAGAGCAATTGATGACGCCATATAAATCACAGCAACAGCAAGGAATTTATTCAATTGATTATAAAGTGTGAAATGTATGCTTTTCTCCACTGTTCGATAAAGACACAAACAAGATAAACAGTAAAGCTTTCCTATTTACCTCTGATGAAGCCTCATTCTCTTCTATTTTGTAATCCATTCCAGGCTATGATTAAAAAATGTATGGCCAACAATCTGGATCAAACGGACCGTGACGGACGGGTCTAAGACGCTTGAATAGTCACCAGTGATCTCATTGAGTGGCGTATACTGGTTAAAGGGTTTGGGCTACCACTGACCCTATTATTACACAAAATATATCTAACAATTACTTTAATTTTAATTACTATGGTAAAACTAATAATACAAAATTATTACATTATGTTATATTATAAACTTTTTCTTTTGTAATTTCCTTGGGCTTCATCTCAACATTATAAACTGACACACAAAACCTGTAGAGAAATGCTGAAAGAACGTGACGTGTACCTTCCTTACTACTGGCACACCTGAGGTGAATCTTCCTCTCTTTCTAATACTGGTGACAGACTACAGTAGTAATCGCGATTAGCACTTATCGCGATTACCGAAAATGTGGTGACATACTACATCCCGTCTGGTCAACAGCTGAATTACCATAGAGGAAAGAATTTTCTCTATGTACATACGTATATGTTTGTTTCCCTCAAAGACGTTGTATTTAGACCGTTGCTTACGAGATTACACAAGCTGGCGCATAGAGCTTGAAAAACGAGTCTGAAGTGGTTCCCTCGTAATGCCAATTCCGCCGCTCGGAGCGCTGTTCTGCCCTATATATTCATCGCAGAACACTTAAAAGACATTGACATTTGGGACATTTAAAGGACTCACCATTGCTTATTAAATGCTTCGTACAATATTTTATGGACAATAGACGTAATTTGCAAACTTCTAGCATCGATGTGATTGGTGATAGCGAGATGGTATTTGGCGATATGAGGCCGAGGATTCGCCACAGATTACGTAACATTCACATTATGGTTCCGGAAAACCTCGGAAAAACCCAACCAGGGAATCAACCCAAGCGTGAATCGAACCCGTGACCGAGCGCAACTCGGGATTGGCAGGCATACACCTAGCCGACTGAGCCACACGAGTGGCTTCTATGACAGAGCTAAGGCCAGTAGGCCTTCTCTTCCCCCAGCCAGACTCTAAATCTAATTGATTACAATTGGTTTATAGTGAGAGTCACATAAGAACAGTTCCTGAACAGCAAATACTGCCGTCATGACAGTGATGCCAACTGTTACCAGATATCACACGATCCTGTGTACTAAATGAATTATTTACTTACCGCACTTTATGTTGGAAGGTTATTCTAAATAATTATATATTTTTTTAACATATTTTCATAGGAAAACTATACGGGGAAAGGAATCAACATGTCAAGTATTTTGTCTGGCAATACGAAATTCATTGGTTTGACAAAACAATTGACTCACGAGATCTAACCTAAAAGTTTGTATTTTGCTTGACCACATGAAATTATTAGTACTAACTCCGAAAACTTACATGACTATAGTCTTGAATTATAACCACAACGCTATACACAAAAAACTATTACGTATTAATATGGTAATTTCCTAGAAGACGGGCAAAATCCAACATAGCTGACGAAAATTACCTAAAACGTTCTGCCAACTATAAACTTTGTAACATATGTTCATAATGATATTAATTAATTATTAATAAGTTCAAATTTCACTATCTTCCTGTAACCTGCTCAGAAACCTGGTACAAATTTAATTGCATGGCACTCCAGTACCGACAGATATTGTCGGTATTTGTCTCAGTTGCCAACATACGAGTTACAAAATCACTACCATTTGTAGTATCTGTCAGTATCGAAATTGGAAACGAAGTAGGCAACACAAAATTCAACCTGCAAACTAGAAAATCACCACAATCCACTAGCATATGTAGTAATGGGGGAAAACGGTTAAGTTTCACCCTTACGGTATGAAGCATCCGAACACTCTGGCCCATCGTTTTCCCAACCCCTTGTCTCTTTTTATATTTAAAGACGTCGTAATAATAATTATTTAGGTGCTTTGCATATACTGATAATGTTAATAGCGGTGGCCACTATCTGCCATCCAGAGGCAAAATAACTTTTTTCATTACTCGCACATAAGAGTTGATTGAGCAGGCAATGTTAGCAGCCATAAGATTCGATCCCGCAGGCAGTGGATTAAACCCATTGTTCAATGTGTATCAAAGCAATTGTTAGATCAGCAACAAGAGAATAAAAAAACGTAGACTTAAAAAGAAGTCTGTTCCTAGGCACAACTCTCTCTGTGTATTCGAGATAATTCTGTCTTCAATAGCACAAATAAATATTTGAGAATAATAATAATAATAATTATTATTATTATTCATATTATTATTATTATTATTATTATTCATATTATAATTATTATTTCAATTTTAAAATGAATCCCTACAGTTTAAGTTGTAAAAGTTATGGAAAGTTCAAATAGGTAACATGAGTCTAGACTGGTAATATGTCTGACATAATTACAAATGCGTTACTGATATATGTGTAGCTTATATTGATAGAGAACCACTTACATCATCTTCTGTTTTCACCATAGGAAAGCTAATAGGCTCTGGTGTGGTGTTTTCAACCTTTATCTCTGATTTGATATCGTAACTAGGGTCCACGCATTCTGTCTTCATGTCCGTCACTTGCAGATGCGATAAATTCCCTTCCTACAGGACATAAAAACATCGTGTATCATATTATTAGTTATTATAAAGATGACTTGATCAGTAACAGCCACCAATCTGGTAGTGCATGACAGTCATTGCTAACGTGAATCATAATGCGCACGTCAGTAACAGAAGCAGATCTCAAATCAATGTAGTTTTAACCCTTTTTCGCATATTTAATTAAAGTTGAAGTATTACTTGTCAATAAGTGGTAGCATGTACTGCATAAATACTGATCAAGTGCATTAGAAAATATGACTGTTGTAGGACATCAAAAAGCACCTGGCCTCAATACAATTATGTTTTAGAAATAATAACGCAAAACAAAACCTCTCTCACATGATATCCTATGTTCAACTGAGTTTCAAACGGACGTATCAAACAGAATCGCAGTTCCACACGGTTTTGGGACGGATTAAGTTAATAATTATTGTAGCTCTGCATTACTCGATCATGACGCAGGGTGAACAGCGGTCACAGAGACTAGCTGAACTTCGTATGAAAGGTTCTTCCCATGAGCGGAGTAGAATCAACGCACACTTCATAAAGCCAGAGCAATTGATGACGCCATATAAATCACAGCAACAGCAAGGAATTTATTCAATTGATTATAAAGTGTGAAATGTATGCTTTTCTCCACTGTTCGATAAAGACACAAACAAGATAAACAGTAAAGCTTTCCTATTTACCTCTGATGAAGCCTCATTCTCTTCTATTTTGTAATCCATTCCAGGCTATGATTAAAAATGTATGGCCAACAATCTGGATCAAACGGACCGTGACGGACGGGTCTAAGACGCTTGAATAGTCACCAGTGATCTCATTGAGTGGCGTATACTGGTTAAAGGGTTTGGGCTACCACTGACCCTATTATTACACAAAATATATCTAACAATTACTTTAATTTTAATTACTATGGTAAAACTAATAATACAAAATTATTACATTATGTTATATTATAAACTTTTTCTTTTTGTAATTTCCTTGGGCTTCATCTCAACATTATAAACTGACACACAAAACCTGTAGAGAAATGCTGAAAGAACGTGACGTGTACCTTCCTTACTACTGGCACACCTGAGGTGAATCTTCCTCTCTTTCTAATACTGGTGACAGACTACAGTAGTAATCGCGATTAGCACTTATCGCGATTACCGAAAATGTGGTGACATACTACATCCCGTCTGGTCAACAGCTGAATTACCATAGAGGAAAGAATTTTCTCTATGTACATACGTATATGTTTGTTTCCCTCAAAGACGTTGTATTTAGACCGTTGCTTACGAGATTACACAAGCTGGCGCATAGAGCTTGAAAAACGAGTCTGAAGTGGTTCCCTCGTAATGCCAATTCCGCCGCTCGGAGCGCTGTTCTGCCCTATATATTCATCGCAGAACACTTAAAAGACATTGACATTTGGGACATTTAAAGGACTCACCATTGCTTATTAAATGCTTCGTACAATATTTTATGGACAATAGACGTAATTTGCAAACTTCTAGCATCGATGTGATTGGTGATAGCGAGATGGTATTTGGCGATATGAGGCCGAGGATTCGCCACAGATTACGTAACATTCACATTATGGTTCCGGAAACCTCGGAAAAACCCAACCAGGAATCAACCCAAGCGTGAATCGAACCCGTGACCGAGCGCAACTCGGGATTGGCAGGCATACACCTAGCCGACTGAGCCACACGAGTGGCTTCTATGACAGAGCTAAGGCCAGTAGGCCTTCTCTTCCGCCCAGCCAGACTCTAAATCTAATTGATTACAATTGGTTTATAGTGAGAGTCACATAAGAACAGTTCCTGAACAGCAAATACTGCCGTCATGACAGTGATGCCAACTGTTACCAGATATCACACGATCCTGTGTACTAAATGAATTATTTACTTACCGCACTTTATGTTGGAAGGTTATTCTAAATAATTATATATTTTTTTAACATATTTTCATAGGAAAACTATACGGGAAAGGAATCAACATGTCAAGTATTTTGTCTGGCAATACGAAATTCATTGGTTTGACAAAACAATTGACTCACGAGATCTAACCTAAAAGTTTGTATTTTGCTTGACCACATGAAATTATTAGTACTAACTCCGAAAACTTACATGACTATAGTCTTGAATTATAACCACAACGCTATACACAAAAACTATTACGTATTAATATGGTAATTTCCTAGAAGACGGGCAAAATCCAACATAGCTGACGAAAATTACCTAAAACGTTCTGCCAACTATAAACTTTGTAACATATGTTCATAATGATATTAATTAATTATTAATAAGTTCAAATTTCACTATCTTCCTGTAACCTGCTCAGAAACCTGGTACAAATTTAATTGCATGGCACTCCAGTACCGATAGATATTGTCGGTATTTGTCTCAGTTGCCAACATACGAGTTACAAAATCACTACCATTTGTAGTATCTGTCAGTATCGAAATTGGAAACGAAGTAGGCAACACAAAATTCAACCTGCAAACTAGAAAATCACCACAATC
>JAJSOF020000041.1:11647208-11670821 GCA_025594305.2 Periplaneta americana | reverse complement strand
ATGCTCTGAATTCAGGACATTTTTATGCATGTGCAAATTATGTTGGGACGTCGGACGCAATGGTCAAAATCCTGGACTGTCCAGGAAAATAAAGGACAGTTTGAAAACCCACTATCCCTAAGTATGAAAAAACAGTCACTGATTCTTGGATTTTACCGATAAGCTATTATCAGCTCTTACTATTAATTAGTATAAAAAGCAATATAAGAAGAAAAATAATCATCCAAAAATAATAATTGCAAAAGAGTAGTAAAACATGAAATTACAGCCATTCTGAACCTCGATCATTTCTCTGAACACGGCCGCCTTGAAAAACTTTATTAACGCTTTGGCCAGCCGTGACCAGTGTCACCAACAGGGTGGTTTTGGCAGTGGAAAATCTAAAGTTTTTCAGTCGTCTATAAAGATGCTTCAGGTATGAACCCTTTCAAACAAATAGCCGAATTCGCACTATTTTAAATACGTAATATACATCTAAAAATCCAGCGAGTTTAATGCTATTTTTCAAGGTTTTTTTAACCGTTTAGTGTATTTCTGCAAACTGGTGTTGGGAACGCTCGCCCTAACTTTCTTTAATCGTTACTCTGTTATTTGTCTATGCTGGTGACTATTGAAGCGTCATAGACCCGTCAGTCACGGTCCGTTCGATGTACATGTTTGACCATACAGATTTTCAATCATAGCCTGGAATGGATTACAAAATAGAAGAGATTGAGGCTTCATCAGAGGTAAATAGAAAAGCTTTACTGTATATCTTGTTTGTGTGTTTATCGAATAGTGGAGAAAAGCATACATTTCATACTTTATAGTCACTTGAATAAATTCCTTGCTGTTGCTGTGTTTTATATGGCGTCATGAATTGGTCAAGATTTATGAAGTGTGCGTTGATTCTACTCCCCCCATATGAAGAACCTTTATTGGACTTATTGACAAGTAAAACTTCAACTTAATTTAAATTTGTGAACAGGCTTAAAACTACGTTGATTTGAGATCTGCTTCTGTTACTGACGTGCAGATTATGATTCACGTTAGCTATGACTGTCATGCACTACCAGATTGGCGGGTGTTACTCAACAAGTCATCTTTGAAATAACTAATAAAATTATGGACGATTTTTTTTGTGTCCTGTAGGAACGGAACTTATCGCATTTGCAAGTGACGGACATGAAGACAGAATGCGTGGACCCGAGTTACGATATCAAATCAGAGATAAAGGTTGAAGACACCACACCAGTGCCTATTAGCTTTCCTATGGTGAAAACTGAAGATGATGTAAGTGGTTCTCTATCAATATACACATATATCAGTAATGCATTTGTAAGTATGTCAGACCTATTACCAGTCTAGAATAGTATTAACTATTTGAACTTTTCCATAACCTTTACAACTTAAACTGTAGGGATTCATTATAAAATTCAAATAATAATAATAATAATAATAATAATAATACTCAAATATTTATTTCTGCTATCGAAGACAGAATTATCTCGAATATACAGAGACAATTGTGCCTAGGAACAGACTTCTTTTTAATTTTACGATTTTTTTTATTCTCTTGTTGCTGATGTAACAATAACTTTGATACACATTGAAGAATGGGTTTAAACCACTGCTTGCTGGATCGCATCTTATGGCTGCTAACAGTGCCTGCTCGATCAACTCTTATGTGCGAGTAATGAAAAAAGTTATTTTACCTCTAGGTGGCAGGTAGTGGCCACCGCTATTAACATGATCAGTATATGAAAACTATCCTAAATATTTATTGTTACGACGTCTTTTAGTATCAAAAGAGACAAGGGGTTGGGGAAACGATGGCCCAGATTGTTCGGATGCTACATACCCTAAGGGTGAAACCTACCATTGTTCCCCCATTACTACATATGCTAGTGGATTGTGGTGATTTTCAAGTTTGCAGGTTGAATTTTCTTTTGCCTACTTCGTTTCGAATTTCGATACTGACAGATACTACAAATGGTATTGATTTTGTAACTGCTATGTTGGCAGCTGAGACATATATCGACAATACTTGTCGGTACTGGAGTGACATGCAATTAAAATTGTACTAGATTTCTGAGACGGTGAAGCTAGTGAAATTTGAACTTATTAATAATTAATTAATATCAGTATTAATATCATTATGAACATTTGTTACAAAATTCATTGTTGGCAGAACGTTTTTGGTAGTTTTCGTCAGCCATGTTGAATTTTGCCCGTCTTCTAGGAAATTACAATATTAATACGTAATGGTTTTTTGGTGTATTGCGTTGTGGTTATAATTCAAGACTATAGTCATGTAAGTTTTCGGAGTTAGTACTAATAATTTCATGTGGTCAAACAAAATACATTTTTAGTTTAGGTCTCGGAAGGCAATTGTTTAGTCAAACCAATGAAATTCGTATTGCCAGACAAAATATTTGACATTTTGATTCCTTTCCCCGTATAGTTTTCCTATGAAAATACGTTACAAATTGTTGAATTAATTACAATAACCTTGCAACATAAAGTGTGGTAAGTAAATAAGTCATTTAATACATTGGATCGTGTGATATCGGGTAAAAGTTGGCATCACTGGGAAGACGGCAATATTTGCTGTTCTGGAACTGTTCTCATGTGGCATTCACTATAAGCCACTTGTATTCAATTAGATTTGGAGTCAGGCAGGGCGGAAGAGAAAGCCTACTGGCCTTAGCTCTGTCATTGAATCCACTCGTGTGGCTCAGTCGGCTAGGTGCTTGGCTGCCAATCCCGAGTTGCGCTCGGTCACAGGTTCGATTCACTCTTGGGTTAATTGCCTGGTTGGGTTTATCCGACGTTTTTTTCGGAACCATGTAGTGAATGTTACGTAATCTGTGTCGAATCCTCGGCCTCATGTCGCCAAATACCTTCTCGCTATCACCAATTCCATCGATGCTAAATAATCTAGTAGTTGTTGCAGCGTCGTTAAATAAATCAAGTAAATCTCTTAATTTATTGAAACTGCACTTGAAAAATGTTTTTGTGTGGAATATATACATTTTGATATGAATCCTGACCCTATTCGTGATAGTGTAAGGCACGTGCTAGGTTGTGATCATGCTGAGGCATATGAACACATAGGAAGCAGCTTATAACAGTATGGGTCGTGTTCTAACATCCTGTGATAAATTGTTCCTTTAAGATATCTCTCTGTACCGCAGGAAGAAAATCTTGGGGATCAGCATGTGACTGATATAAAGGAGGAATATGAGGACCAGACCCAAGATCTCACATCTGAGATAAAATTTGAAGAAGATCCGGTGCCAATTTCGTTCCCAGTGTTGAAACATGAACCTGAGGTGAGTGGAGAACAACGAATGCACTCTGTGCTTCCAGGGTTATTTTGTATTTTGTTTGTCTTCTCAACGTCTTTTGCAACATGAGCCTTTTTTTCGATTGATCATATTAACATCCCTCAATTTGTTGACTCATAAATAATAAAATTTAGTCCGCTCCTGTGGAGTAACGTTCAGCGCGTCTGGTCTCGAAACCAGGTGGCCCCGGGTTCGAATCCCGGTCGGGGAAAGTTACCTGGTTGAGGTTATTTTCCTGGGGATTTCCCTGAACCCAATACGATCAAATGCTGTGTAACTTTTTGTGCTGGACTCTGGACTCATTTCACCGGCATTGTCACTTTCATGTCATTGAGAAGCTAAATATCCTGACATGTTGATACAGCGTCGTAAAATAATCCAGTTTAAAAAATTAAATAAATAAAATGGAAATTTGAAAATTTTATAATCAATGTTTTATTGCTTACAGATATATCTCATTGATTAGTATTTTATAGTATTTCATCTCTTCCTAAAAACCTCGAAATTCCCCTCCTGCTTTTTAACAACAGATTATATGAATGTGCCACAGCATTTTAAACTACTGGTACACCTTTAGTGTGCCACACGTTGAAACACGCTGTTCTACAACGAAAAGCTGTGCCCAAGATTTGTCTTTTATTGGCTAAAATTCTACCAGGCCTCTTGCGACTTAAATGTAGTTGTTTGGCAACTATAATCAATGTGCTTTTGTTAATGTAAATTGAGGTATCTTTTTGTTTTATTTGCTCTGTATTTGTAGGAAGTGCACAGTGACTTCAATGAGGAGCCAAGGGTGGAATTGACGGCAGAAGACAACGAGGTTTTCGCCGAAAGGTGAGTGTGGTGTGCGAGTCTTAATGTAGAGAGTTCATTGTGTTTCAAGGTTCCGTTTTCTTGACTGTCCAGAAGCAGCTTCAGAAGAACTCTCTGTCTGAATCATCCAGAAACAATCAGTTATCACAATCACACTCAACTTTCCTTGATGTCTGGTTTCCATAAGTACTGGTCAAACCTTGTTGGTGTTGTTATTAATGCAGAGTTCTTAGCAATAATGCCCTTAACTCCCGTGCTGTCCAGTGTTTCGCACGCATACTGAGATTAGAATAGTGCTTTCACGAAATGAGCACAGCAACTTATGATTTTCAAGTTACAAGATAGCTGCATGCTTCTCTGTAAAAGACTGCATATAACTGTATGTCTGCTAAGGTGTCAGGCGCGAAAGTTTTACTGTAAGTGAAGTATTGTAGTTGTAGTGACATCACAATCATATAAATGAAACAATTTATATTATTAGTACCTGAGATGCGTCTTGCACAATAATAATTAGCAGTTAAAAACTGTAATGAGTTTAGAAAAATTCTACAAAAGACAGACAGGTAAGACACAATCATTATTTAAAAATGGAAATATTTGTGATATAAAATTGAAGCATTCAGTCGAACAACGGTCTATGTTACAATATAAAAAAATTGAGTATTTAATGGGATAATGCTCTGCGTAGTCTTATACAGCTGTCACAAAAATTGTTTTTCAATATCTGTATCATAGGCGCTTCTACACGAGTTACAACCATGAATGTCTTTGTTGGCACAACAGTCTATGTCACTAGTCACTTCTAGCGTATCCAGTTGTTTACATCGTATCGGGAGTTATTGCAGGGGAGTTTGTCCTCTTTACGAATACTGGGTACATGAACTCTGTGTATCAGGTTTCGGTTGATCTATTACGTAAAATGGACGACGGAAAGACAGTGATGATTTCTACGCTACATATTGACGAGCTAAATAAATCTAAAGAAATAAAATGGATCCAGACAAATTGATATTAGAAAGTGGAAAATGTGTCATCAAAATCGTCCTGGTTGGCATAGTTGGTACAGCACTAGCCTTCAATCCCCGAGGTTGCGGGTTCGATCCCGGGCCAGGTCGATGGCTTTTAAAGTGCTTAAATGCAACAGGCTCATGTCCGTAGGTTTACTGGCATGTAAAAGAACTCCTGTGGGACACTGTCTTCTCTCTTATAAACCTGGCAGATGCGAACGTCGTTAAGTAAAACTTTTTTTTTTTATGTGACATAAAAGTCTCTGAGACATAGTGGTGTTGAGTATACAAGGAAGACAAAGTCGCAAGATACTGGGAAAGATCCCCAAACTAATGGAATATCCTCTCTGTTATTTTGCAGTATTTTATAACTTGTATTTTAATTTACATTTTACCTAGTGTTGGTCCCGCCATCTGTTGGGATGCATACTGAATATTCGGGACAGGGATTCAAACTCCATCTGCTAACAATTTTCCAACTGTCGTATTTAATTTTCTTTATTCATTTGTTATTGTTACAAATTTCATTAATTTAATGGTGTCCCTACAGTGCAATACTGCAGTTATTTCCTAGTATCATTGCTATTATTTGATCAATATTGTATGTTATTGGTGTTAATTCATATTAATATATAACATATGTTATAATCGAATCGTTCATACCTAACCTTTTTATTGATTTAGAAGGTTTCGTAATATTGTTATTGTATAAATCTGTTTATTGTTTCTATTCCCCAGTAGCATTTTTGTGGAGTTAAATCTATTGTTGGACTTCTGCGATGTGTAATATGTCTTTCAGTAACTTACATTCGTGTACCTTGCTTAGTGTACAAAACATATTCATGGAATAACAATCCATGTTCCCTTTGAATAGTAAATTTTCGAGCGGAATTACAATGTAACGTATTTGTTTCTCTTGCACAGTGAGCACACTGTAACATAGACTAGTATTCGGCACAACGCTTGAGTTACGACTTTATTACTATTTTTTATAAATTAGCAGTACGTCACGTTAAACCATATATCACATTCTACTAGGCGAAAGTAGTATGTATTGTAGTTGAATTATATCATCATGAAACACTGGAAGAAAGACCAATATACTGGTACGTAAATACATGCACAAACAGAACAACAAAGAAAATTAGTTATTTCCTAAGCGTTTATTTCATTAATTGTCTGTTGCAATTGCAATGTGCACTTACAATGTTAAAACACATTTTCTTGTATTACAAGAGTTCATTCTTCTTACTTGAAGGACTTGCTGCAGAAGGTTAAAATTTAACTATTAGTTTGAGGTAGAACATTCTCTATACCAGGTAATAATACGTTAGCAGCTGCAGTCCTTAAAACTGAACATAATTTATTATCTGTCAGTCGACTCCTAAGTTAAGATATGTTAAGTTTCATGGAAGGGAAGAACTGATTACAAATATACGTACTGTCGAACATTGATATTATTTCCGAAACAAATTGTTACATTATTATTTAAAATAAGAAGTAGAAATTGAAGTAATTCAGGATATTGTGATGAAGCCTTCAGTGCTCTTTATTCTTTAGCTTGAGGTCGAATAGTGCATTGTATTAAATTTGTACTACTCTGTGACGTCTAGCATAAGATTGCAAGTAGGAGAAGGATATCAGGGATGGTAAGGTTTGAGCACGTGGTGTCCTGGAACGAAATTGAAGAACAGTACGTAAGAGAACTTAATGGCGTCGTTGGGTTAGGAAAGTGCTAGACATCGCTGTAAATGATTCTCGTGTACTTCTTCCTGAAGATTGCACACTGAACAAAATGGCGAAGACATAATTCCAATTTACTTCAAGAGGTTGTAGGTAGTACTCTTGATAGTAGTTGTACATAAAATATAAAAATGAATGGGATTGTTACTAGTTTAAATTTCGCAAGACAATAGATACCAAGATAGAGATAATACCAATCACATTTTCTCATGATGGCGTTTACTGCGAAATGGAATCAGCTATGTTTCACTGCAGATTTCTCTAATTTAAAGTGACAAAATTGAAAACTGTAAAGATTTTAGACATCACAAGAATAAAAGATAGATAAAGTTATAGCACACGTATAATCTGGAATTTCGAAACAATCGAATAAAATAGAATGCTCGAATCGAAACAGAATAAGGCAAAGTCAGGTGACTATGAACAGAGAGGCTCATTAAAAATGAAAGCTAACTGAGAGTTGACTAACGTGGTGTAATCCTTATAATAATTTTTGTACTGATAATACTGATCAGGTTGTCTCTAATTTTAAAGTAACAAAACTAAAAACTTCAATAATTTTAGACATCACGAGAATAAAAGATAGAAGAAGTTATAGCACATGTGTAATCTCGAATTTCAAAACATTCTCAAAAGTAGCGTGCTCGAGTTGAAAAAGAGTAAAGCAAAGTCAGGTGACTGTGGACAGAGAGGCTCATTAAAAAAGAAAGCTAACTGAGAGTTGACTAACTTGGTGTAATCCTTATGAAATTTATTGTACAGGAGAAGTCCAAATTCTTTAGTCAGTTTTGATGCTCGCAGCATTACTCATAAATTAATTACAAGCATGTATCTCTAATCATAATGTACCCGTCGTGAAATAGGTCTGCTCTGATTTGAATATCCAATAATGGAATGTATGCTTGGGACTATTTTATAGACTGATAGTATATTTACTTCAGAATTGCAGCTTGGAATGAGACGACTGAATCAACAGAATTGGCAAGTCCTCCTCTTGACGAGAACGACATTCCTAGGAAGTCGGGTTCGTCGCGAAAATCTGTGCGGACTCGGGAAAATGGCAAGCATTTGGAATTACAATTGTCTAAAGTACGTTCCTCGCCTGCAAAAAATCTGAACAGTCCTTCATCTTTGGCCGTAAGCAAGAAACGTTTCAAGTGTGACCTTTGTAGTAAGTGTTTCTTGCGATCGGGTGGTTTAGAAAGGCATAAACGCGTGCATACAGGGGAGAAGCCATTCAATTGTAAAATCCGTGGTAAGTGCTTTTCAGAGTTGACTAATCTAAACACTCATCAACGCCTGCACACTGGCGACAAACCTTTCAAATGTGATGTTTGTGGTAAGTGTTTCTCGGTGTCGGTTGGCCTTAAACGCCATGTACGTGTGCACTCTGGCGAGAAACCTTTCAAATGTGATGTTTGTGGCAAGTTTTTCTCGCAGTTGAGTAACCTAAAAGGCCATCAACGTGTGCACTCTGGCGAGAAACCTTTCAAATGTGATCTTTGTTTTAAGTGTTTCTCACATTCGAGTGCATTAAACGTTCATGAACGGATTCACAGTGGTCAGAAACCTTTCACATGTGATGTTTGTGGTAAGTGTTTCTCGCACTCCTGTAGTCTAAAATTTCATAAGTGTATGCACTCTGGCGAGAAACCTTTTAAATGTGATGTTTGTGGTAAATGTTACTCGCAACCACGGCAACTAAAAGCCCATAAACGCCTGCATACTGGGGAGAAAGCTTATTAATGTGATGTTTATGTTAAGTGCTTTTCGCAGTAGCTTTACCTAAAAGCCTAAGGACTTGTGCACTCTGGTGGCGCGAAACCTTTCAAATGTGATTTTTGTAGTTAATTTTTCTATATCTCAAGTAACCGGAGAGGACATCTGCGTCGGCACATAGGCGAGCAACCTTTCAAATGTGATATTTGTGGTAAAATTCTGGTGGTCTTAAAAGCCATTAACAGCTATAGGCGAGAAGCCTTTCAAGTCTGATATTCCTAATAGATGATTCTTTTTTTTTTTTTTGGAAAATTATTTTAAATATATTTTCAACTATACTGATGGACAGGTTTGGTAATGCGATGTTTTGTGGAACGTGTGTTTTCTCTGTCTTGTAGGATAAAACTGTTAGGTCCACAATAAACCTGGAAGGAGAACTACAACGAGAACAGATATGCTGTTAAATTACATTGTGCAAAGAACGTGAAAGTTCATTTAGTCTTTTCTCATAAGACTCTTTTCTCGTCGTATATTTTGCAGGAAGGGTGCATGTTATCCTTCGTGTCTAACTAGCTCAGAAATTGAGTAGAATCACTTTCAATATTATGTTGCATGTATCTAACCAGATTACCACTAGAATTGACTTCGTAAGAAATTCTGTGTAAACATTTTGTATTAGTTTAACTTGTGTTTGAAGATCTCTTTTCAGAACATGGGAGGACTGATAGTAAGAGGAATAATAATAAAGTTCCTGAGATTTGGTGATGATATGGGCTTGTTAGCAGAAGGGGAGATGATACTAAGGGATATCAGCGTATAGTTAATTATACATTATGGACACTTGGCGTCGGTACTTTGATGTAGCACGACTGATTTCAATGATTTTCAAACCAGTTTGAGAGTGAGATTCTCATTTCTTCCTGGATTTGTCACTGACATCGCACGAGCTAGCATTCGAAACGGTACTAATATAATACATACAATTAATATATCTAGATACATTATGCACTGAAATAAAATAAATTGGACGGATGAAATAATAAATCCGTCATTAACTGTAAAATATAGAAACTAGAGTTCCTTTACAATGAGAACTGAGACGTTGACCCCAACAACAATAAAAATATATAATGATTTGATGGTGCTGAAAATGGAAGCATAGAACTCCTGTAAGCAGTAAAACCATGTACCTATATTATATTGTATACAAATATTAAATGAATTTGATACATCATTTTATAAAGTACTAGCCGTACTCTTGCGCTCCGCTGCACCTGTTAGAAATAAATATAAAGTAATTACATAATTAAAATAAGACGTTTGTTCCAGGGAACATTTGTGTTTGATATAAGGATAAATAGTTTAATATGTTACTTAATTTAAATTGTATTTAAATAACTAAAATTCGATCATTTTTGTCCAGAGACCACTTTGACGTTACTGTAATAACATAATAGCATTACGTCCATCTAGAGAAACTACACTTTCCAATGGAAATAATAATTGATTATACAAATCGGTTATTTTAGCTTCCGATATTACTTCATACATCACAGAAACATTCTCTGTAGGCTATGCTTAATAGCTTTCGATTGTGATGTGCAAGGTCCCTTGTAGACGTAGTCATTTGTTTTCATTTCATTACACCACCTTAGATGGCACTATTTTAATTTCAAAACTCATTTATCTCATTAAATATCAGTCCTATCAAACTTTGCAAGGAATAAAACTTATCGGAAATCATTTTTAAAGAAACCTTTGTTATGTAACATATTTCACAAAAGTCAATAATAAGCGAGATATTTCGATTTATTTAATTCAGGCCTCCTTATAACCCCCCTTTTAAATAACGCGTTTTGAAAGTCATATAGCCTAAAATCTAAGTTACATCGAACTTAATTTGTATTCCAGTTTTCAATTAAATCGGTTCAGCCATTATCGCGTGAAAACGTAACAAACATCCATACAGACAAACAGATAGACATACAAATAAAAATTTCAAAAAAGCGATTTTCGTTTTCAGGGTGGTTAATTGTAATATGTTAGGACCAATTATTTTTGGAAAATCGAAAATTACCAGAAAAATTTTGGCTACAGATTTATTATTATTATAGATTATGTTATTTTATAATATAATTTATTATATATAAAATATAACAAATTATTATTACAACTAGTTTGTCACTGAGAAATAAGGAAAAGCTATTAACTTGAATTTATTCGAAGCAAAGCGTTACTGGATTATGCAATATGGTAGGCGATGATGTTTGGATCCTGCGTCTCAACTCTATTCTAAGTTATCTTAGCATGAACTCGATTACACTAAACTCTAGCGCTTGAAAGTGGAACTAAACGCCGGCGCAGAGAGAAACAAAACACAGGACGATTCGCTCAGTGTGCATTCGTTGTAATCCCTATTCGCTGGGGATATGCTACTGGAACTAAATGACAGCTCTGAGTAGTAGTATGGGATGAGTATAAATTCAAATAAGACGAGGACCATGGTCTTAGGAACTTGCGAATTCTAAATGAGGGAGTAGAGCATGTGGACACCTTCATATAGTAGGGGTGTACTGCAGGCAGTAACATGACTAGCCTGCAGGAATTCAAATTGAGGAAAGCAACGGTCAAGAAATGTTTTAATAGAAAAAAATAATATTTTATGGAGCTCTGGAAAAAGAACTAAGGATGAGACTAGTGAAGTGCTTTGTATGCAATTTGGCATTGTATTGGGCAGAAACATGGACATAACGACGAAGGGAATAGAAGCATTTGAAATAAGGATACGGAGATGTGAAGATGTGTTGTAAAAAGAGAGGGTGAGAAAAAGAATGATACTGGAATGGATGAGAAAGGTAGGGTTTCCAGACGTCCCGTAAAATAGGGATCGTTCCGTTTTTCGCTAATGCGTCCCGTTGTCCCGAGAAAAGTCTTCGAGACAGCTTTCCTTCGCATATTTTAGAGTTCTAAAATGAGAAAAAAGAAACAAAGGTTACAATGTCTATTCTATATTACAAATTAGAAACATCACACTTCATGATTGCATTGTAGATGGGCTATTATGAAACAATTATTGTGAGTTATTAATTTCTCAAGGCGAGTGAATGCAACACCAATTGCTTAGATGAAGTCTGGGTGTATCTTTTTAAATGTACTGAAAGAGAACTCTCAAATTTGAAGATTGTAGTGGATTCATTATGCGTATCCCTGGAACAAATGCGTGCGTCGAAAGATTATTGTCTCACATGAGCGCTCTGTGGACTGATGAGAGAAATAAATTATCTTTAAGAACAGTAAAATTAATGCTTGTTGTACAGTCTTTCTTCAGTGAGGATTGTGTTGCTTTTCATGACACGAGTCTTCAAAATAAACAATTGCTAAGTGAAATTAATTCTTCAGAGAAATATTGCAAGGCCAATCCGGAATGATTTATAAGATTATTGTGGCTCGAGTGGAGTATTTTGTAGCTATGTCTGTGATAACTTAGTAAAAGAAATTTGAAGGCAACTTATATAAAGAAGCTTAAACTAAATGCAGATTTGTTCCTAAACAATTTTGTTTACTGTTTCTTTGCTTACACTTAGTTAAGAAAGTGTTTGTGTAGTAAACTTTACTTTGATAGATTGGCATATTTGATGGTTGCGCATACTAAACTTACTCAGTGATAACTGATAAGTGTATCGTATTTTTTTGCAATATGTCTGGGAACATTAGAAGAAGGGGAAAGAAAATGGTTGGGTCACTCGCTGAGACGAAACTGGCTACTGAAGGAAGTACTGGAAGGATTGGTGAATGGGGTAGAGTTCGGGGCAGAAGAATATATCAGGTGATAGACGACATTAAGATATACGGATCATATGAAGAGAGATGAAGGTGGGCAGTATATAGGAAAGATTGGAGAAACCTGGGTTTGCAGTGAAATACCAGCCCTTGTTTTGAATACTAAATTAATTAATGACCATTTACTTACGTTATCAGGCTTGAATTTATGAAAGAAAACCATTGTTCAATTATGCACATTGTCGTTTCCGTTAATGGTTTATTGTGTATCATAGAACTCATTTGTAGTAATGCGGTGTACTTGTCAAAATGTTAATAAAGTAACCATAAGTTTATATATTTTTTATCTTATTTCGTATTTGTATTCCTTCATATCCATTTAGGCTTTGTGCTATAAGACTACGAAATACACTGCTCAACCAGTTAGAGGAACACTTGTAATCAATTGAATAAGTTATTGTTTTTCTAAGCTGTGGTCCTGAAAATTGGACAATATGTAAATTGGAACATTAATTTAATCTATGGATACAAATTTTAAAAATCCATAGCCTAAATACAGAGTAATTACATTAAATAACAAATATGGAGAAAAATTTGATTGCGGAAGGCACCATCAACTTCTGATTGGTAAGCTTTCTGACGTTGTTATAGGGACAAATGCTGGTTACCCCCTTATTCATTAAAGTCTCTGAGGCATTTAAATGAGTTTGAAGTATATCATGCTCTACTTCTTTTACGACAAGGTCAATCACTGAGACAAGTGGCTAGAGAGCTTGAGGTTTCTCCTCCGTGGTGTCCAGGTTACGCTACAGCACAGACAGACAGGTCACTATTGTAGAAGACCTGGCCAGGGTCGTAAATGTAAAACAGGCCCCCATGACGACAGATACATTGCCCTATCAGCTGTTCGACAGGGTACAAAAACTGTAAGAGACCTGCAGAATGACCTCTATATGGCTTCCGGAATCCGGGTTTCAGACCAAACGGTAAGGAACAGATTAAGGAAAAAGAATATTCGTCCAAAAAGGCCTGTTAAAAATAGCGTTTGACAAATTAGCATCACGCACATTTGCTGAAAACCGTGCGGATTGGCAGTCTGTGCTCTTCTCGGATGAATACAGGTATCGTCTTCCACGTTGTGATGGTCGTTTAAGGGCGTGGAGACGGCTGGAGAAAGATTTTCTGTAAGAGTTGTACCGGAAATGGATAGATTCTGTGGAGGTTCCATAATGTTATAGAGCGTTCGCCTACGGGTGAGGCCAGGAAAGCGGCATGTACTGATACGCCACTTTGTGCGCGCAGTTGTTGAGACACTCTCGACAATGAAGAACATCAAGGTCGACAAGTTATCAGTTGTGAGCCAGATGCTGCAGTATTTAACACGTACAGTGCAGTTTCTTGACACAGTTGCACCGTGTGTGTGTAAAATTTGTTAACAATGCAAAACGCAAAATTCACGATTGAACAAAGAGTTTTTTTATGTATGATGCATATGTGAAATCAAAGCATGGATAGAGGTGCGTAGGCAATTTGAAGTGAAATCTTCAGGTGCTCCAATTCAGAGTAGAGAAACTGTTAGACGTCTTGCTAACAAATGAAGGACAACAGGGTTGATAAATGCCACAATTCCTAAGTGAAAACGAAGAGTTTGGACGGGAGAAAAATTGATGAAATCAATGCATCATTTACACGCTCTCCTAATAAATCTCTAAGACTTGTTTCACAGGAAGTTAGTGTTTCAAAAACATCAGTCTTTACTGCTGCTAAACTTTTAAAATTATAATTCTACAGAGTATAGTAAGGAAATTGGAAGCTTCCGGATAGACGATTCCCGCAAACGACACCGCAGGCAGGCAGCTTTCCTGGCCCCACCCGTAGGCGATCGCTCTGTAGTACCTGCTGCCAACGGAGTAGGCCCTGGATTTCTGTTTGTTCAGGATAATGTCTGGGCACATTCTGCAGCTGTCACCAGGGATTTCCTAAGGGAGAATGAAATTGAGGTAATGGAGTGGCCTGCGATCAGCCCGGATCTCAACTCTATTGAACACTTGTGAAAACTACTGGTTACGAAATCAGGAACCGACATCAAGCTCCACAAACCCTGCAGGGACTTGGAGATTCTCTAAAGGAGGAATGGAAGAATATTCCCCAAGAGGAAATATAGAATCTCATAGGGACCATGCCACGAAGATGCCAAGCTGTCATCGAATGTCGTAGAGGCCATACACGAAACTAGAACTTTATAACAGGTGTTTAAGTTTGATAAGTAAGGACGAGATTCAATTCCTTATATAGTGCAAAGTGTTAAACAGTTGTTTGTTGACATTATTCATTTGTTTTTACTGACCTGGTGATAAATGTGGCCGTAAATAACCATTAATAATATACTTTAATATATTAATTTAATGTCTGTACCTTTATCCAATGAAACAATATTTTAAAAAATGTTAGTGTTCCCCTAATTGTTTTGAGCAGTGTATATTTTTATGGAAGATGCTGAAATATTGCACCATCTCTCTCTGCGAGAAGAGAAATGGCAGTGGCATTGGGAGTTTTGGCGAATGTTATGATCAAATAGTAGAAATTGAGTGCAAGTACTTCCATAGAAAATATGACAGGGGTGAATGGAAGGAAGTCCTGAGGCCAGGAGTGGACAAGTGGAAAATGGTTTTTGGTAGAAGTTTCAGATCGGCATTCTCCCACACTGGAAGTCGCCATATTGTGTGTTACAATTTGTCTAGGATTCCCATCGTTTCGGTAGTAGGTGTAGTTTAAATAATCATGTGCTCAAGTCTATTGATAATAACCTTTTTAACCCTCAAACGGAGTTGTGGGGTCGTTTTCGACACCAGGCAAATTGTATACCCCTGACATTCCTTAACTGTTGCATTCTTTCTCTTAATCTTTTGTGTACCTTTTCCTTTTGTCAAGCTTAATCCATTGGCTGTGTCGTTGACCAGCAGGTACCGTTATTTATTTCCAGTAATAGCTAAAATATTGAGTAGTATCCTTTTCGACCCCACAACTTCAGTTGTGTATCTGCACCTTGTCAATGTACATCTGACGTGTTGTCATAGTGGAGTATGGCTACTAATGCGCGTAAAAGTGTGTCAGTGCTCGATTCGGGTTTCCCACGCTTTGTAAATAGTGTTGTAGATGAAAGTGAAGGCAGTGATGCGAGTGGATGTGAGGACGAAGATGATCCGGACTATAATTCTGAACATGACACGGATTCAGAACAAGATTACGACTCGGATGGAGTGGATGAAGACGTAAACCAACCAAATGGTGATTCATTTAATTTCTACGGTAAGAATGCATGCAAATGGTCGGCTATCGAACCTAATAGAAACAGAAGAACACCAGCACACAATATTGTAATGAAAGTTCCTACACTGAAAGGAAAAGCTAAAAATTTAGGGAATTCGTGCAATCCTTTACAGGCATGGGAATGTTTATTCACAGAAGACATGATTACAGAAATTGTTATACACACAAATGAGAAAATTAGTTCCTACAGAGCAAATTTTTCTGATACAACTCGTACAGAACTGAGAGACACTAATGCAGTAGAGCTGAGGGCACTTTTCGGGTTCCTGTATTACACAGCAGTTTTCAAATCAAACCATGAAAGTCTCGAGTCCATGTTTGCAACTGATGGGACTGGAAGGGATATTTTCCGTGCCATTCTTTCTGTCAGGCGAACATACATTTTGATATATTGCTTGCGTTTTGATGATTTTGCAACACGAGCAACAAGGAAGGAAATTGATCCATGTGCAGCAGTGTCGTATATTTTTCACAAAATGGTTGAAAACTCTCAGGCTTGCTATAATATATGTTCTTATGCCTGTGTAGATGAGATGCTAGTAGGTTTCCGTGGCCGCTGCAAATTTAGGGTTTACATGGCTAGTAAGCCGGAGAAATATGGGCTGAAAATTATGATTTTGTCTGATGCTAACACTAATTATCTCTTGAATGCATTTATATATGCTGAGAAAGACAGTGATGGGATAGGTCTGACAGCACAAGAAAAAACGCTGCAGAAACCAACACAATCAGTACTGAGATTAGTGAAGCCTATTTGTGGAAGTAACAGAAATGTTACAGCTGACAATTACTTCACTTCCATGGAGTTAGTTTCCGCACTGAAAGAACGTAAACTAACTTATGTAGGGACGATGCGGAAAAACAAGAAAGACATTCCACAAGAATTTCAGGCAGACAGGAAACGTAAAGTAGGCTCAACTGAATATGGTTTCCAAAATGACCGCACATTAATTTCCCACGTGCCTAAGAAAGAAAAGTCTGTTATTTTGCTCTCTAGCATGCATCATTCAGTAGACACAGATCCTGAGACAGGCAAGCCTGAAATTATTTCCTTCTATAATAGTACAAAAGGGGGAGTAGATAGCCTTGACCAAAAGTGTATTACATATAGTAGCAGCAGACGAACCCGAAGATGGCCTCTGGCTATTTTCTATGCAATTCTGAATATTACTGGTGTCAATTCTTATATATTACAGACATCATTCAAAGACTATATACCCATTTCCCGCTTTGAATTCCTGAAAACGCTAGGAAGACAACTTACAGAGCCATACCTACATGAAAGGCTTGTAAATGACCGACTCCCAAAAGAACTCAGAATGATTGTTTCCAGGATTTTGAAGGAACCTCTGCCAAAGAATGAAGAAACACGCGAGAAATCGAAAAGAAAACGTTGCGCGCTGTGTCCTCGTTCAAAAGAGAAGAAGACAAACCAGTACTGTGCTAGTTGTGACCGTCCAGTTTGCCAGGCCTGCCGATCAGTTACATGTAGAGAGTGTGGAGAATAAAGGAAATCCAGTTTGACAGCAAAGTATGCAACCACACTGACATTTTTATTGTGATTACTACATTTTAATGTGATCGTTATGAAGAATATATGATAAAATGGAACTTTATCTTTTACAATAATTTTAAATTAAATCAAAATTGTCGCACAGACTTTCGGTGTTATATTATGTTATGATCTATTGTTTTTCAAAGTTTTGCACAAATTACTAATAATTATATTGTACTCATATTAGTTATATGTCCTCAAATTATGTAAACAAACTTAATAATAATTGAAATTCCTATTACATCATTTTAAAAAGTAAACAAAATTGATATTTTACCTCATTTAGTAGTGGTATCGTTTTTGATCCCACAACTCCACTTATGTCATAAAACAGTCACAACTCCGTTTGAGGGTTAATACGATTTTTGTAGTAAATGTTTCTTCGCTCAGGTAGCCTAAGAAGCAATGAACACCTTTAAGTGAGAAGCCTTTGAAGTCTGATCTCTGAAACGTGTTTCTTTAGGAAGACTGTTAAATATGGTTTCAAATTTAGCGACGAAATGACTTGGTAATGCGGTGTTTGTGGAATGTCTTTTTCTCTGTCCTGTGAGTTAAACTGTTGGGCTTGGTTCACAATAAACCGAGAACGACAACTAAAACGAGAAGAAGAGAAATACTGTTTTAATATTGTGACAGCGACGTGAGATTCGAACTCACGACCAGCGTCCCGCAAGAGAGCAGATCGCGCGGCCTTCACGGAGCACTGAGGACGGCGCGCGGCGGAGAGAAAGAGGGAAACGGCCAACGCGACGAGGGGAGAGTGCGCGCGCAACTTCTGCGTGCTGAGTAGGGGGACGGACCTCCCGAATCTTCTAGAGAAGTCCGTCCGAAGTGGAGATAGCCAGATAATTCGAGAAGTCGTACTTTCCAGAAACTGTGGTGTGAGTATGAATTACGCGCCCAAGTGAACGCGAGGAGTTTTTCAGTTTATTAAGCCATTCAGTGAGTAAGCCAGAGCAAGCATGCCACTCTTGTGGACCGCAGTTGGAGAGACCTGAGTTCGAGTGCAGTGGACCGCAGTTGGAGGGACCTGAGTTCGAGTACAGTGAACTGTCTCTGAAAGTCTGTGGTTCGAGATACTGTGAACTCGAGTGACTGAGCTAGAAGAACTGTGAACTGAGAACTGATAGTTTTGATTTGTAAATAGTGCTTTGTAAATATTAGTTAAAATTAACATTTCATTGTTGTTCGTAATAGTCCAAGTAAATTGTCATTGCCGTCAGTGTAGTGCAATAACGAATACTGTGTTGACTGAAAATCCTATTGTTGACGAGAGCGTTTAAGGTGAATTGTAGAAAGGAATTATTGTTGGAAGAATAAAATCCTATTGTTGAGTGGAGATAAAATTCACAATATATATAATGAAAGGTGAGCATTCGTAATTAACGAGAAACTTAAACGTTATTTCACTCTCTTGTCATGATAAATCTATTTTCTCGAATATTTTGTAGCTAGAATGTTTCTTCATCATCCATTGTGTCTAACTAACTCACAAATTCAACAGAATCACTTTTAGAATTATGCTACGTGTGTCTGACAGATTACCACCAGAATTCAATGCTTAAAGTATTCTGTGGTCTTAGATTTTGTAGTGGGTTAACCTGTATGTGAAGAAATGTTTTCAGAACATGGGAGGATTTACTACGGGAGAAAGAATAGTAAAGAACATCAGATTTGTTGATGATATGGCGTTCTTAGCAGCAGAGGAGACGATGCTAAGCTATATCCTACTGGATCTCAATGACAGTTGTGAACAGTAATGTGTAATAAGCATAAATTCAAATAAGACGAGGACCATTGTCAGAGGAATTCCAAATGAGGAAATAGAAAAAGTAGTCGTGCTCGAATACTTGGGGTGTACTATTAGCAGTTGAGGATAGGAATGATGAACGAATCTTTTAGAAAAAAAAGCATCATCTTTGTGGACCTCTAGAATGAGATGTAAGTAAGAGACTAATGAAGTGCTTTGGATGGAGTGTGGGATTTTGGAGCAGAAACATGGACATTACTACGAAGTGAAGAAAGGAATACAAGCGTTAAAAACATGTATGGAGGAAAATGGATCGTGTTAAATGGACACACAGAATAAGAAATAAGCTGTGTTGGAAAAGAGTACGTGAAGAAAGAATGATACTGAAATTGAAGAGGTAAAGGGGTGGTAGGCTGGGAAGAAACTGTCTTGTGATGGATATACTGGAAGGAATCGTGAATCGGAGATGAGTTGGAGGCAGAAGAAGATATGAGACGATAAACTACATTAACAATATTGATCTATGTGGAGCGAAAGAGGAAGGCAATAAATGCCTTTCAGTTGTGATAATTTTGGAATGTGTTTCATGTGTAAAGATAAGCACAAAAACTATCTGGTTACACGTGGATCGGCTTTAATATAATGTGCAAATTTTTTTATGTACAATTGGACGTTTTAATACACAAATACAATGAGAATTATTTTTCTACGTACCGCATCATTGCTGTTGCTGTTTGGGAAAGAACAACGTCCTCAACAGGAATTATGTTTGCTGTGAGTAATTGAGTATTTTTAGTTATAATATTGTATAATATTACTTGCGTGTATAACTGTCTACTAAGCAATTTGTTCTCAGATATTGTTTAGTCTTCTGCCTGAAATATATTGAAAAGTTCATTACGTCACTTTTTCTTGCCATACAATTGGAGGAAAAATGTTTACGTAAAATACAATTTTAGGCATTACATCATTAAGAGTACAACTTCACTGTTCCTACCAAATTTTGGATAAGCTTATATTTCCATTGTTTTTCTCATAGAATTGTTACTTAGTGTTACAATAAATTCTTTTACATATTTGGTATGGATAAAAAGAATGCAGTAGATTATTTTCAATTTGTTGTAATAATCAATAAACACGTTATACACTTACAATACATCTGTCATTTATCCAAATTCCCCATTTTATTTACGAAGACACTTGAAAACGTGCAAATTGTCAGCTATTGCAGTACAGATGTTTTCAATTCTAAATTCTATAAATATGCTCTCCAAGCATCGCTTCACTCTTTACTCGACGTGTGCTATAATAAAATTTCTTTTTTTTTAGTGGGTTATTTTACGACGCTTGATCAACAGCTTAGGTTATTTAGCGTCTGAATGAGATGAAGGTGATAATGCCGGTGTAATGAGTCTGGGGTCCAACACCGAAAGTTACCCAGCATTTGCTCATATTGGGTTGAGGGAAAACCCCGGAAAAAACCTCATCCAGGTAACTTTCCCCGACCGGGAATCGAACCCAGGCCACCTGGTTTCGTGGCTAGACGCGCTAACCGTTACTCCACAGGTGTGGACAATAAAATATCATTAGCCACTATAAATGGTCTCCTTATTAAAGTTCATCCATGTCTGAATGTAATATGAACTTAAACCAAATATGTCACTTCTTAGATTTTGTAATATTATACATTGGGAATGTGTTGCACATATATTGCTTTCTCGTGCTAATTAACTAGTCAACAAGGGAAATCTAGGTAATTAACAATTGAAAACAATATAGGTATATACTCAAGATATATTATAAATTGTTAGAAAGCGCACTAATTAGTGATCAATTTGGCATATTAACTGTAATAAAGATAATAGGAAACTAATGAATTCAGTTTTACTATATACAGGTAATAATAAAGTCATATGTTTATACATTTTGGAAGGATTTGATGTTAATTTATTGTGCGTAAACATAATTTTTAAGGGTTTGTTCACGATCGAATTCGTAGAATAATGGCTGTGATATTGGTTCATTAAACGAAAGGTTCTAGGATCGAATCCCTGCATATTTAAACATAATTTAGATATCCTATTTAATATAAAGTAATCTTTAGAATAAAGTAAGTACATGGAAAAGAGAGAACTAGAGCAAGGTATGTATGGAAGAAGGGGCAGTGAAATGGTGTAGGGTGAGAGAAAGGAAAGCTGCGGTAGCACTCGATTAAATTCATATGTTGAAGTACTGTCATCGCAGATGACGTCGTATAGGTATTGCGTCATCGATCTTCTATCGGTAGGCTTGCCAACTTTAGGGACCCAAAGGTTACTAACAATTTTATTGAACTAATTATTTCCTCCTAACAGTAGAAAACTAGAAATAAAAAAAATTACAAAAATCACAAGACAAATTGAAAAGCAATATAAATTCTTGATATGTTAACTCGTTGGAAACTAGAAATCCATTATATTCTTGTAATTACTTACTTACAAATAGCTTTTGAGGAACCCGCAGGTTCATTTCCCCTCACATAAGCCAGGCTTCGATCCCTATGCTGTGCAAGATTAATCCACTCTATCATCATATCCCGCCTCCCTCAAATCCATTTTAATATTATCCTCCCATCTACGTGTCGGCCTCCCCAAAGGTCTCTTTCCTTCCAGTCTCCCAACTAACACTCTATATGCTTTTCCGGATTCGTCCGTAAGTGCTACATGCCATGCCCTTCTCAAACGTCTGGATTTAATGTTCCTGATTATGTCAGGTGAAGAATAAAATGTGTGCAGTTCTGCGTTGTGTAATTTTCTCCATTCTCTTGTAACTTCACCCCTCTTAGCCCCAAATATTTTCCTAACCACTTCATTCTCAGATTCCCTTAACCTATGTTTCTCTTTCAAAGTGAGAGTCCAAGTTTCACAACCATAGATAAACAATCTGCAACATAACTGTTCTATAACTTGTAACTTTCAGACTTTTTGAAAGCAGACTAGATGACAAAACCTTCTCAACCGAATAGTAACAGGCATTTCCCATATTTATTCTGCGTTTCATTTCCTCCCCAGTGTGATATATATATATATATATATATATATATATATATATATATATATGTATATCTGTTACTGTTGCTCCAAGATGTTGGAAGGATAAATCTCCAATTTTTATGTTTCCATTTTGTACAATATTCTGGTCACGAAACATAATCCTACATTTTGTATTTTCGGGATTTACTTCCGCACTATCGCTTTACTTGCTTTAAGTACACTTTTCCTGTTTTCCCATCGTTTATGCATTTTCTCCCAGCATATTCACGTCATCCGCATAGTCAAGAGGCTGATGTAAACTGTGCAGTTTCATATCCTGGCTGTTATCCTGAACTTTCCTGATGGCATATTCTAGAGCAAAGTTAAAAAGTAAAGGGGATAGTGAATCTCCTTGCTTTAGCCCGCACTCAATTGGAAATACATCAGATACAAACTTGCCTATACAAAATCTGCTGTAAGTTTCACTGAGACACTCTTTAATTAAATTAGTTTCTTGGGAATTCAAAATTCAATAAGAATATTATATAAAACTTCTCTCTTAATCGAGCCATATGCCTTTTTGAAATCTATGAATATCTGATGTAATGTACCCTTATACGCCCATTTTTCTCCAATATCTGTCGAATACAAAACATTGATCAATAGTCGATCTTTTACGCCTAAAACCGCATTGATGATCACCAATAATTTCATCTACATACGGAGTAAATCTACGGAGGTTAACGATGTCCCCCATAACCCCGTTCTATGGGAATTCTTTAATTTTGCTTTGCCCCCCCCCCCCAAGGAAACGGTTTTCTCTCCCCTCCTATGGGAAGGCAGTGGACGTAATACTGAATGGCGCCAAGCTAAAGTAAAAGTGCATGAGATGAGCACAAAGCATACATATATGGCTCATAAAGCATTCTGTAGAGTGTGATAATACCTGCCTAAACATTAGATATGATCTTGGTATGATCATTGCATTGACACATCAACGAGAATTACATGCGTACTAGAACCAGAGTCGTTTCTCCATTTCGTCACATATTTCAAGCACGTCTGTATGAGACTGTAAGGAAAATTCTTCCAATCCAGACTAAATCCAACAACATGATAGGAACGAAAATCACCTGAAATGTCTAATATGCCCTGATATCAGTACATTTTGATGCATGTGCAAATTATGTCGGGACGTTGGACGCAATTATCAAAATCCTGGACTGTCCAGGAAAATAGGGGACAGTTTGTAAGCCTACTATCCCTACGTATGAAAAAACAGTCAATGATTCTTGGGGTTTTACCGATAAGCTATTATGAGCCCCTTATTTTAATTAGTATTAGAAGAAAAATAATTATCCATAAAATAATAATTGCAAATAGGAGTACATCATGAAATTACTGCCATTCTGAACCTCGATCATCTGTCTGAACACGGCCGCCTTGAAAATACTTTATTAAGGCTTTGGTCAGCCGTGACCAATGTCGCCAACAGGGTGGTTTTGTCGGTTTGAAATCTAAAGGTTTTTGGTGAAGTTTTTTCAGTCGTCTATAAAGATGCTTCAGATATGAACCC
>JAJSOF020000041.1:11618466-11647108 GCA_025594305.2 Periplaneta americana | reverse complement strand
TTCAGTTGTGCAGCTCAACAGTTAAATGCCAGTCAGAGTACATAGGTTCAGTTTTGTAAATCATACTATAAAGACGGTAAATATGCCAAAAGTACGTCATTCAGTCAATTTAAAATCAAAACTAACAAGTTACATTTCAGAATTTAGAAGAAGATGGTTTATCAACTGACACAAATATTATTTTGTAATTTGTGTCAGTGTGCAGTATCATCTACACAAAAGTTCCTGGTGCAACAACACATTACAACTAGTAAACATCAGGCCAACAAACAACTAAATTCCAAGCAGAGACAATTGTTTTAACACAACCAACAACATCGAATGTAAGATCTGAGTTTAACATCGACCTGTGCCGTTCTCATCTCTGCTGATATTCCTCTACAAACTAAAGAATAAGGTCTTCAGGGAATTCCTTGAAAAATATACTCAACATACAATCCCGGATGAGTCAACACTTAGGAAGACGTATGCTCCATCCATCTACGATGAGACAATACAGAAGATAAGAGATGAAATTAAAGATAGTTCAATTTGGGTTTCCATTGATGAGACTCCCGACAAAGAAGGTAGACTTGTTGGTAATGTAGTTATCGGTTTGTTAAGTGAACAATATTCTGAACGAATTCTTTTTTACATTGTGATGTTCTAGAAAAGTGCAATAACAAAACTATAGTTAAACTGTTCAACGAAGCTATGGGTATCCTGTGGCCAAAGGGTATTATGTACGATAATGTGTTATTCTTTATTAGCGATGCTGCCCCTTATATGGTCAAAGCTGGACAAGCATTATCTGTTGTATATCCTAAATTGACTCATTTTACTTGTGTGGCGCATGCATTTCATCGTGTGGCAGAAGTGGTCAGAGACAATTTCCTAAAAGTAGATTTGTTGATTTCATCAGTGAAAAGTATTTCTCAAAGCTCCCTGTAGAGTTAACGTGTTGAAAGAAATGTACCCTGAAATTCCATTGCCACCAAAGCCAATTTTAACTAGATGGGGTACATGGCTAGAAGCAGTTGAATATTATGCCGAACATATAGACTCTATTAACAATGTTCTCCTTGCATTGGACTCTGAAGATGCAGTCTCAATTGATACTGCGAAAACAGTTACCTGTGACATAAGTGTGAAGAATGACTTAGCTCACATTCAGCATACATTTTCATGCATCATAAAAACGCTCAAAAGTCTCCAAAATAGGCACCTTTCACTATCTGAAAGTTTTGAAATTATAAATAGTACTGTGGAACAACTGAATCGTGGTAGAGGTAAAGTTGCAGATGCAGTAAGAGCTAAGGTGGACACTGTACTTTCAAAAAACCCTGGATATGAAGAACTACAAAAGGTTGTTGCTGTGATGAGTGGTGAATCAACAGTGAAGATTAACTTGGACTTATCCCCAGCAGACATTGTGAAATTGAATTATGTACCAGTTACTTCTTGTGACGTCGAACGCTCTTTTAGTCAGTATAAATCTATCCTCAGAGACAATAGAAGAAGATTCACTTTTCAGCACTTGAAAGAAATGTTTGTAACCTACTGTTATGGTAACAGACAATAAAAATTGTGTTTTGTTGAAACTACATTGGAAGATAAGGTACGTCCATTATATTTTTTGTTTAGTTTGATTAAAATGTACCAATATTTAACGTACATAGTCATTTTTTTATAATTTTAAGTCCATATTTAATTCCATATTTTGGTAAAAATCCATATTTAATTCCATATTTTGGTAAAAATAACTACATATATATTTACATATTTCATATATTTTTAGTCCATATAAATCCGTTCCCTGGTTATAATGAAAATGTTAATGGCTAAAATATAATAATTGGAATAATAATATGGGACAAGGAGGAGACTTTGTAATGCTATAAATTGTAGCAACAATAAGAGAATGAGGCCAGAGTTATCCTTTTTCCGATTTCCGAAAGATTCAGAAAGGTTCCTAGGTTTCCACAAGAATGCCGTGCAGAAACAAAACTGTTAATTTGAAGTTCTTTGTGACTGTTAGAATACATTATATCCTTAAATTTCACAATGAAATGTTTCAGTCTAACCGAAAGGACATTAGATACCGGTTAAAGTTCTGTCACTTAGGCTGCTAAATTTCCAGAGAAATGAAGGTTAGGTCTACTTTTTTTTTTCTGAGGATGTATATTTAATTGTAGCTATTAATTTTGTTATTATTTTTATGTGTTATTTTACTAATGACGTAGAAAAATTAAGTTTGTTTTAATGAAATTTATTGATCACGTTTTATTTTCAATTCTGGTGGGATTATTATTGCTTAGGCCTACTTTTTTCTTCAAAGGATATGTTTTTAATTATAGCTGTTAATTTTGTTGTTATTTTTATTTGTTGCTTTACTAGAGACGTAGAAAAAGTCTGTTACAATAAAATTTATTGATCACGTTTTATTTCCAATTCTGGTGTGATTATTATTGCTTAACCTCATCCCACTTTGTTAACTACATAAGCCTACACTAAGAGTACCGGTACGTAAGTTACTCTGGACATTAATTCATATTTCCATTATTATTGTTGTAAGGGAAATGCTAATTAATATTTAATGGTTTCATAGTTAATTATCGCTATAATCTTGAATGAGTGAAGCTATTATAGTAAATTTCAGTTCGTTTTGCACAAACAAAAGTTATATTAACTTATTTCTTGCAGGTATCTTCGAGTTTATGGTGGAATTTAATATACTTCATTAAAATAATAAATTAACTTTATGCATTTAATATTTCAATAATGGAAGGAAGGTGTTAATTTTTCCAAAAGAACACGACAACGAAAGTATAACATATTTCGTCGGCTGCTAGGAGAGAGATCTGCGATGATGAGGCGATAGTAGCGATCCTAGTGGTGGGCAACTACCCATGTTTGAATTTTTACTACATATTGAGCTTCGCGACTGTATATAGTAGACTGTGGTATCAAAGTAATAGACTGTGGGAATTTGTAGCTATGGCAACCATTACGACTGAATGTAACTAGCAATTTCGTTCTCGAATTTAAAACAAAAACGAGACAATAATGCAACAAGACATAAATAATAACAAACAGTGGCGATATTGTTCTGCCACTGCCACACACTAAAATGCGCTGCAAGTACTGTTGTAAAGAGGCAGTGTCCATTACAAACAAAACACAAGAAAAACACTGGAAGAAGAACACATAGTTCATTCTTTGTGGTGCACTCACCTCAGGTTCACGTTTCACTACAGGAGAGGAAATTGCCACTGGATCTTCAACTTTTATATCAGAAGTGAGATCATGACTCTGGTTCACATATTCCTCCTTTGAACCAGTCACAGGCTGATCCAATGAAGTCCGTTCCTGCAGTACCAAGAGACATCTTGAGCAATTTATTATATGGTGTTATCACAGTTTAGTACATACATTTGGGAAGCTCAATACTTGATAAATATGCAGACATAGATAGTTGCTGACCAGGATCTCTACTATCGCCTCAGTACAGACCCTTTCCCGAGCAGACGATAATGTATGTTCGGGTTTTCTATTTCAGCGTATGGAGCTCAGTGAAATATTATATTATAACTTTATTGCGTATCATTGATAAGTTTTATTTTGTGTAATGTGTCCATAAGTTCCGTTTACTTCTTACTGCATAATTTGATGCAGAAATAATTACAAAACTGCATTATTTTAATGCGAACAGAACTTTACATGTTAATATAATCTATTCGCATCAACATTTTAAGTTTAGAATGGAAGCTATTTTAAGGTTTAATAAATGAGTATTTACATTGTTATTTTCATTTAGCACATCTACCTTCCTTAATTGTAGATAGAAAATTTACTCTATGAAATTCTTGTACGTACGATTGTATTACTTCGTCTCTTAGAAAGTAGATAAATACAATAATTCAGTACGTACTCGATTGCAGTATTAACATACAGACAAATTGAATGTGCTGCGTATCATACATGCCATTATGCTTAGTAATAATGTATAATTGCGAATATAGGAATATTAATAATAAGCTATAATTTGCATAGGACATAAAATAGGCCTACATAAGTAACGGCAGGGAATTGGAGATTTTGTAAAACTAGTATCTCTAGTAACAGCACTGTGAGCTTACTGTTTTTCAATATAGTCAAGTGTCCAAAGACCAATACTAATAAAGCGGTGGAACTAACGCTGAGGTAGTTCCTGCGATTTCGGAGGTCAAAATCGTTGAATTTATAAGAGAATTTTTGTGGAGGTGCAGGTAATGGTATAAGCAAGGCATAATAAAATCCTAAACTAACCAAATCTAACTTGTCACAGATCCGTATATCCTAGGATTATTTAAGTACAAAGGAACTACTTCTGCGCTAGTTTAGGCTGCTAACACAGTACATTAATCAGACTTCAGATTGGAGTACCGTAAGAAACGAATAAATAGAACTGAAATAGAGACAAATTGCATTTACAAGTTATCACTCCAAAGTTTATGCTTCATTATAACGTATAAATGCGAATACTGAAATATTGGTACAGTAAACATAACCTTTAATTGTAATATATCACAATATCCGTGCGGTGCAACTGAAAATTATTGAATCGAGCATAAATTACTGTACTAGAATTTCGCAATAATTAATTGAAATAAAGTCAGGTATTACACATAATAACAACAACGTAATTATCACACCAAAATTAATGTTACACCTTAACTCGCAAGTGAATTATCTCTGAAGAGTCTCATAATCATTGCTTTAAATTTATTCATGCTATTACACTACACTTTAGAGAAATATATGTTGCTCTTTATGCATTCCAACTAATTTATAGGGTTGAAACAAATAACATATTCCCAAACACCCCTACCCTCCTATTCTATATTTGACTTATCAATAACTGAAAGCGAAAAATTATTTATAGTCTTAGATAAACAGAATAAAATGAAAATGAATTCGTGACCTTAAGCATAATATCAAGTACCCACATTGCGCGAATGTGTAGCTTGGCAACCATTAAAAATAAGGTGTAACTGTAACTTCGTTTTTAAATTTGAAATATAAAACCAGATAACAGTTCAACATTACACCTAAAAAGCACTCCAAGTGATGTTATTAAGAGTGTGTCTGTGATATTCAAAATCCAAAATAAGCACTAGAAAAACACAACACATTCCTTGCGCTCCACTCACCTCTAGTTCATTTTTCAACATTGGGAATGAAATTGGCATCGGATCTTTAGCAACTTTCACCTCATGTGTGGGAGCATGTCCCTAGTCCAAATATTCTTCGGAGTAATACATCTTGCGTAAGCTTATGTATAACAATCGTTTAACTCTTGCATGTTTCCAATTATCGTTATGATTAAAGAAAGTTAGGGCCAGCGTTGCCAACACCAGTTTGCAGAAATACACTAAACGCTTAAAAAAACACTAAATATAGCATTAAACTCACTGGATTTTTAGATGTATATTAAATATTTAAAATAGTGCGAATTGGGCTATTTCTTTGAAAGGGTTCATATATGAAGGATTTTATAGAAGACTGAAAAACTTCACACCAAAAACCTTAAGATTTCCACTGCCAAAACCACTCCGTTGGCGATACTGGTCACGGCTGGCCAAAGCCTTAATAAAGTATTTTCAAGGCGGCTGTGTTCAGAGAGATCATCGAGGTTTAGAATGGCTGTAATTTTATGTTTTACTCCTCTTTGCAATTATTATTTTTTCGGATGATCATTTTTCTTCTAATATTGCTTTTTAATACTAATTAATAGTAAGAGCTGATAATAGTTTGTCGGTAAAATCCAAGAATCAGTGACTATTTTTTCATACGTAGGGATAGTAGGCTTGCAAACTGTCCGGTATTTTCCTCGACAGTCCAGGAATTTGACCATTTCGTCTTTCGTCCCGACATAATTTGCACATGCATCAAAATGTCCTAATTTCAGGGCATATTAGACATGACAGCTGATTTTCGTTCCTATCATATTGTTGGGTTTAGTCTGGATTGGAAAAATTTTACGAACGGTCATACAGATAGGCTTGCAATATGTTACGAAATAAAGAAACGACTCTGGTTCTAGCACGCATGTAATTCTTGTTCATGAGTCAATGCAATAAACATACCAAGATCATATCTAAAGGTAAGGCAGGTTTTATCAAGTCACGGAATACTTTTATGAGTCACATAAACCTTGTGCTCATCTTATGCACTTTGACTTTAGTTTGGCGCCATTCAGTAGTATGTCCACTTTGTTGCGAAAGGAGGAGTGAGTACAGTTTCCTTAGGGGGAAGCAAAATTAAAGAATTCCCATAAAATGGGTTATTGAGGGACATCGTTTACCTACCTCCCCCTTATAGCTTGATTGTTCTACAATATATCGGGATATGATCATTAAATAAAAGTATTTTCGGGGGGGGAGTGTTTCTTACAGTGTTACATCCATATCCGCGATGTTTTGGACCGAGTTGTATAGGGCTTGGACTGTAGGTCAACTACAAATTATAACAGGGCATAACTTAAAACAATCTCTTTTTTTTTTCTCTCGTAAAGAAACACATGCACACATCAATAAAAATTATGCCAACAGAAACTTTTTTATACCTTCCTGTAAGTATGCTAACAGAAACTTTTTTATATAGATCTTCTTTAAGTTTATTCTATTTAATCTCGTCTTTAAGTTTACACATTATACCGGGATTGTTTTTGTATTGTTGTGCAGTATGTTATTCATATCTCCAAGGGGAGGCCAGAACACCTGCAGACTTCTAACACAGGAGTACAAGCTGTTACAAAAGAAACATTACACTGCTTCCATTCATCAAATGAGGGATAGAAATTCTTATACATTCAGAAATTTAAAATAAAATATTAAACACCAGACACATTATCCGAAGGCTTTAATCGTCAATTTAATCACAGGACCTTAATCATAAACAAAATGATAAAAGTTTTTTTTTCAATATTTTCTAACATTAATGAAAAAAAAAAAGAGTTGTGACAAGTTTGGGGTGGTAGTACCCACATAGCCCCCCATAACTCCGCCTAAGTTTGTTCCACTAGATGCGTCATTCTTTATTTTCGGCAGAAAAGTGAAAAAAAAAAATAAATAATTAAATAAATCTTGATGACACAACTTTTAACATTGTATCACTTGGTATTTGTATGATAATAACTATCTTGTGTTAAATATTATTAACGTACCTTGTTAACATGTTTCGACCTATTTTTCGGTCATTTTCGGAACTGGTCGTTGCTGGTCTTGGCGCCTCCTGTTTCCTGTGTGGGTGCGTTCGTAGTGTAGAGTCAAAGAGTGTGTGTGCTTTGAAATTGAGCTGTGTGTTGAGAATATCGCTGGGTTGTGTTTTCGTGTCTGTATATTTCGTATTGTTCTAGTGTGTTGAGTTTCTGGCTTTTTGGATGGATGTGCAGTACTTCCATGTTTGTGTTGATGTCTCTGTAGGTGTGGTTAGCATTTGTGATGTGTTCTGCATATGTGGAGGTGTTTTGCAATTTTGTTATGCCTGTGATGTCTTCTTTGTAACGTGTTTGAAATGATCTGCCTGTCTGTCCTATGTAGTAGTTGTTGCAGGTGTTGCATTTGAGTTTGTATACGCCTGTGTGGTTGTATTTGTTTCTTTGTGTGTTGAGATGTTTTTGTAGAGTGTTATTTGTTCTGTATGCGATGCTGTAGTATAATTTCTTGAATGAGGTTGCAATTTTATGTGAGTTTTTGTTGTCGTATGTTAATGTGATGTATTTTTTGTGTTCTTGTGTTTGTGTTGTGTTCTTCTGTTTTTTGTGGTGTTGTTTGTCTTATGTAATATGTTGGGGTTGTATCCGTATTCTTGTGCTATGTATTTGATTGTGTTTAGTTCTTCGTTATAATCCTGTTGGTTCAATGTTATGTTGACTAGTCTGTGTATCATTGTTCGGAATGCAGCTTGTTTGTGTTGTGTGGGGTGGTTGGATGTGTTTTGTGTGTGTTGTTGTTGTTGTTGTTATGGGTTTTCTGTATACTTTCAACGTGTGTTTGTTGTCTACTTTTGTTATTGTGATGTCTAGAAAATTTATAGATTTGTTGTTTTCAATTTCTAATGTGTAGTGTAGCATTGGGTGTATTTTCTTTATGTGTTGATGTAGGGTTTTGGATCTCTGTTTTGTTTCCTTTGTATAGTATTAGTATGTCATCTACGTATCTGTGCCAATACATGATGTTGCCTGCGTGTTTATTGTTGTCTATGTTTAGTATGTATGTCTGTTCTATGTGGTGTAAGAATATTTCTGCTAGTATGCAGGAAATGGGTAATCCCTTGGGTAGGCCTTCAGTTTGTGTGTAATATTTGAAAATGTATGTGAAGTAGTTTTGTTTTGTGATTATGTCTGTGGTGTGGATGATTTCTTTGATTTGTTCTTGTGGGGTGTTGTTGTTGTTTTAGCTTTTTTCTAGAATCTGTCGAAAGTTACTAATGTTGCATCTTGAATGGGTATGATTTTTTGTATAGGTTAGTTATGTCTGAATGAAAGTTACTAATGTTGTATTTGTGTAGGATATGTTTGTTCGAACCGGGCCACCTTTTATTTTATTTATTTACTAGGTTTATGTTGTTTTTTATTGTTTGTTTTTCGAATTTTATGTTGTTCCTTATGGTTTAGTCCATACATAACACATCCAACCACCATACCTTGCTCTAAATCTCTCTTTGCATCTACTTCATTTTACTGACTATTTTATTTTAAATAGGAATATCTGAATTATCTTTAAATATGCGGGGTTCGATCCTAGAACCTTTCGTTTAATGAACCACTATCACAGCCATTATTCCACTAATTCGTTCGTGAACAAACCCTTAAAAATTATGTTTACGCACAATAAATTAACATCAAATACTTCCAAATGTAATAACATATGACTTTATTATTACCAGTATATAGTAGGACTGAATTCATTAGTTTCCTATTATCTTTATTACATGAAATATGTCAAGTTGATCACTAATTACTGTACTTCCTAACAATTTATAATATATCGTGAGTATATACCTAATTTGTTTTCACGTGCTAATTAACTAGGTTTCCCTTGTTGACTAGTTAATTAACACGAGAATATGTGCTACATATTCCTAATGTATAATATTCCAAAATCAAAGATGTGAAGTATATTTGGTTTTAGTTCATATTATTATATTTATAAGTGGATGGACTTTAATAAGGAAGCAATTTATAGCAGAAATGTAAGTAGAGCCTAATGATATTTTATTATAGCACACGGCAAGTAAAGAGTGAAGCGATGCTTGGAGAGCGCATTGCTAGAAATTCTAACTCAAAACATCTATACTGCAGTAGCTGAGAAGTTGCACGTTTTCAAGTGTGTTCGTAAATAAAAAGGGGAATTTGCATAAATGACAAATGAATTGTGTGTGTATAACATGTTTATTAATTATTGCAACAAATTGAAAATCATCAACTGCATTCTTTTTATCCATACCAAGTATGTAAAAGAAATTGTTGTAACACTAAGTAACAATTCTATGAGAAAAACAATGGAAATATAAACTAATACAAAATTTGGTAAAAACAGTGAAGATGTACTCTTAATGTTTTAATGCCTAAAATTCTATTTTACGTAAATATTCTCTCCTCCAATCGTATGGCAAGAAAAAGTGACGTAATGAACTTTTCAATATATTTCAGGCAGACGACTAAACAATACCTGAGAACAAATTGCTTAATAGGCAGGTATGCACATGAAAACTAATATTATATAATATTATAAATAAAAATACTCAATTACTCACAGCAACCATAATTCCCCAAACAGCAACAGCAATGAGGCGGTACGTAGAAGAATAATCCTCATTGTATTTGTGTACTAAAACATCGAATTTTACATAAAAATATGCACATTATATTAATGCCGATCCACGTGTAAAGAGATAGTCTTTGAGTCTGATATCTTCTTCTGCCCCCATCTCATCTCCGATTCAAGATTCCTTCCAGTATCTCCATCACTAGGCAGTTTCTTCTCAGCCAGTGACCATCCAATTCCTTTACCTCTTCAATTTTAGTATCATTCTTTCTTCACTGCTCTTTCGAACACAGCTGATTTCTTATCCTCTGTGTCCACTTAACACGATCAATTTTCCTCCATTCATATTATTAATGATTGTATTTGCTTCTCTTCCCTTGGTAGTAATGTCCGTGTTTCTGCTCCAAACAATCCCACATTCCATCCAAAGCACTTCATTTGTCCCTTACTTACTTCTCTATCTAGAGGTCCATAAAAGCTGATCATTTTTCTACTAAAAGGTCCGTTGGTCAATCCTATCCTCAATTTCATTTCCTAGTAACAGCTAATGTTACTGCTTATACTATACCCCAAGAATTTGAAGACGACCACTTGTTTTATTGCCTCATTTGGAGTTCCTCTGACAATGGTCCTCGTCTTATTTGAATTTATGCTTATCCCATACTACTCTTCATAGCTGTCGTCGAGATCAAGCAGCATATAGCTTAGTATCGTTTCCTCTGCTGCTAACAACGGCATATCATCAAAAATCTGATGTGCTTTACTCTTCTTCCTCCCACAGTAAATCCTCCCATGTTCTGAAAACATTTCTTCACATACAACTTAACCCACTAAAAAATCTAATACACAGAATTATTTAAGATTTGAATTCTGGTGGTAATCTGGTCAGACAATCGTAGCATAATTCTAAAAGTGATTCTATTGAATTTTTTGTGATAGACGCAATGGATGATGAAGAAACATTTTTGTGTACAAAATATACGAGAAAATAGATTTATGATGACAAGAGAGTGAAGTAACGTTCGAGTTTCCTGCAAGCTTCTCCTTAATTACGAATGCTTATATATATTTAAACAAAATTTCATATTCTCGTTTCAGTTCTCGTTCCCGGTTGTGTGAACCAAGCCCAACAGCTTAACCTACAGGACAGAGACAAACACATTCCACAAATATCGCATTACCAAGTCATTTCTTCAGTATATTTCAAACCACATTTAAAATAGTCTTCTTAAAGAAACACGATTCAGACGTATCACACTTCTAAGGTTTCTCACTTAAAGATGTTCATTGCTCTTTAAGCTACTTGAACGAAAAAAACATTTACTATAAAAATCGTATTACAAAAGGTTATTACCAATAGACTTGGACACATGAATACTTAAAATATACCTAATACCGAAAAACAATTGATTTCACCCAAAACGTACATACACTTGACAGGTTTCTCGCCAGTGTGCTGCCGTTCATGGTTTCTTAGGAAAGTCGAATCTCAAAAAGACTAACAACGAATTTAATATTTGCAAGATATCTCGTCAGTCTGCCGGCATAAATGTGTCTTTAAGTTACTAGACATTGTGAAACTCCTACCACAAACATCTCATTTGAAAGAAATATCGCCTATGTGTACTCGTATATGCACTTTCAAGTTACCCGAGCGCGAGAAACACTTACCACAAACATCACATTTGAAAGGTTTATCGCCTGTGTGTAGCCGTGAATGCACTTTCAAGTTACCGGAGTGCGAGAAACACTTACCACAAACAACACACTTGAAAGGTTTATCGCCTGTGTGTAATCTTAAATGCACTTTCAAGGTACCGGAGCGCGAAAAACACTTACCGCAAATATCACATTTGAAAGACTTTTCTCCCATGTGAATACGTTCATGGACTTTCAGGGTATTCGAAAGCGAAAAACACTTACCACAAACATTACATTTGAAAGACTTCTCTCCGATGTGAAGACGTTCATGAGCTTTTAGCGTATGCGAATATGAAAAACACTTACCACACACAGCACATGTCAAATGTTTCTTGCCTGTGTGTAAGCCCACATGCACTTTCAAGTGATCGGAGCGCGAGAAGCATTTACCACAAACATCACATTTGTAAACGCATTTGTGAGGTTTGTCGCCTGTGTGCAGGAGTTCATGGCTTCTTAGATGACTAGAACGCGAAAAACACTTGCCACAAACATCGCATTTGAAAGGTTTGTCGCCTGTGTGAAGGCGTTCATGGCTTCTTAGATTACGAGAAAGTGAAAAACACTTGCCACAAACATCGCATTTGAAAGGTTTCTCGCCTGTGTGCCTCCGTTTATGGCATTTCAAGAGATCCGATCGCGAGAAACACCTCCCACAGACATCGCATTTAAAAGGTTTCTCACCTGAGTGAAGGCGTTCATGGCATCTAAGATGACAGGACTGCGAAAAACACTTGCCACAAACACCACACTCGAAAGTTTTGTCGCCTGTGTGAAGGCGTTCATGGCATTTAATGACCAGACTGCAAAAACACTTTCCACAAACATCGCATTTCAAAGGTTTCTTGCCTACGTCCGTGGATAAACGGTCGATCAGTTTTTCCGCAGTCCAGAAACATTTTTTGACGATTCTAATTCCAATTGCTTCTCGCCTTCACGAGTCTGCACAGATTTTGGTGTAGAATCTGGCTTCTTCAGAATCTCGCACACAGCCTCGTTCTCTTCAAGAGAAAGACTGTCCAATTCTGTTGATACAGTCCTCTCATTCGTAGCTGCAATCCTGAAATATACATACTATCAGTTTATGAAATAGTCGCCAAACAGAAAGAAATCATAAATTGGAGAAACAACGTTAAGTACAATGGTATGTATTATAGTAGTACGGTAGTATATCTGGTGTTATGGCAGTGAAAGAATGATGACCTTAAATACAGCACAAAGCATGAACAAATGAAGAGATAAAATAAATAAGAAAATCAATAAAAAACAAATAAGAAAATAAAAATGTAAGTAAATAGGTAAAAAAATAAGTAAGTAAATAAATAAGTAATTAAGAAGTAAATCTATACTAATAATGAACCTGTAAGCGAAATTTTTCTGCTAATTTTTGCTTATCTAAAAATAATCGGTGTTAATATGTATAATTAATCATCCTGAAACCGAAAATCGCTTTTTCGTAAATTTTGTTTGTATGACAGTCTGCCTGTCTGGATGTTTGTTACCTTTTCACACGATAATGGCTGAACAGATTTAGATGAAAATTGGAACATAAATTAAGTTCGTTGTAACTTAGATTTTAGGCTATATGGGATTGAAAATACTTTATTTAAAAGGGGGTTATGAGGGGCCTGAATTATATAAACATAATTATCTCGCTTATTATTGGTTTTTGTGAAAAATGATACATAACAAAAGTTTCTTTAAAAATGATTTCCGATAAGTTTTATCCCAGACAAAATTTTGATAGGACTGACGACGATGGCTACAATGAAATCAAAATAAATGACTCTGTCTATATAAGGCCCATGTATTGTGGGTCCCTATCACCACGGCATGGCGCGTCCTCAGGTTGCGGATAGAGGAGACGGCCTCCAGATATGGAGGGTAGCTGCGAATATATTGAATAAGCAGTCGTGGACAGCCGATAAGGGGTGGTCCTCCAGCTTGCGGGTTGGGCGAAGGGCTAACAACCCATCACCGTAAAAAACAGCTTGTTACGTATCCCTATAATAAGCCTCGGAATAGGACTGATTCTCTGGCACGACCACAGCAAAGGAATAAGGATTTGAGATTTGGCACTTGGAACGTAACTAGTCTTTATAGAACAGGAGGGGTAACATTCTTAGCAAAAGAACTAGCTAGATATAGAATAGACTTCGTATGAGTACAAGAGGTTAGGTTAGATGGGAATGGCATATCACAAATAGGAGATTACTTGTTGTATTATGGGGAAGGAAACAGTAATCACCAATTAGGAACAGGATTCTTTGTACATAAAAGAATAAAATCAGCAGTAAAAAGGTCGAATTTATCAGTGACAGGTTATCATATTTAGTACTTAAGGGTAGATGGTGCGACATCATAGTTATAAATGCTCACACCCTACAGAAGAGAAAGACGACCATATAAAGAATAGCTTCTATGAGGAATTGGAACATACTTTTGATCAGTTCCCTAGATATCACATGAAAATTTTATTGGGGGATTTCAATGCTAAAGTAGGACGGGAGGATATTTTTAGACCAACTATTGGAAAAAGAGAGCCTACACGCAATTAGTAGTGACAATGGAGTTAGATTAGTCAACTTTGCCACATCGAAAAATTTAATTGTCAAAAGTACAACATTCCCCCATAAGGATATACATAAATATACTTGGACTTCTCCAGATGGATTGACACAAACCAAATAGATCACATCTTGATAGATAAACGGAGACATACTAGTATAGTAGATATTCGAACTTTCAGGGGTGCAGACTGTAATTCTGACCATTATTTGGTGATTGGAGAATTAAGAGAAAGATTATCAGTAGCCAAGCGAGTAGAGCAACAAGTTAATATTACTAAATTCAATATTTTGAAATTAAAGGACGAGGAAGCTAAGCAAAATTATCAGGTCGAAATTTCGAATAGGTTTGCCACTTTAGAAAGTTCCGACGAAGTTGAGAAAGAATTAGATGTTAATAGCGTGTGGGAAAATATCAGAATAGTATCAAAATTGCAGCTGAGCAGAGCATAGGTTATTATGAAACTAAGAAAAAGAAACCGTGGTTTGATGAAGATTGTTGCATGGTAGTAGAAAGAAGGAAACAGGCAAAATTGAAATTCTTACAGGATCCAGTTGAGGAGACGAGAGATAATTATTTCAATGAAAGACGGGAAGCAAGTCGTACACTTAGGAATAAAAGAGAGGTTACTTGAAGGAAAAACTGAATGAGGTAGAAACAAATAGTAAGAATAAAAACATTCGAGATTTATATAAGGGTATAAAGGAATTTAAGAACGGATATCAGCCAAGGGTAAACGTGATCAAGGATGAGAATGGTGACTTGCTTGCAGACTCTCCATCAATCCTAAACAGATGGAAAAACTATTTTGCGCAACTACTAAATGTACATAGGCCAAATAGAAATGATCGGGACGGAATTGAAATACAAACTGCTGAGCCATTTATACCCGAACCCACGCTTTCAGATGTCGAAATTGCGATAGAAAATCTGAAAAAGTACAAGTCTCCAGGTATCGATCAAATTCCAGCAGAATTAATACAAGAGGGTGGGAGTGCATTATATAACGAAATTTATAAACTTGTACTTGCTATTTGGGAAAAGGAAATTGTACCAGAACAATGGAAGGAGTCCATAATTGTACCTGTTTCCGCAGGAAGCACAGGAAGTGTCACTTGACATATTCAAAGTCAAAGTGAAAACGTGGCTTCTTAGAAACCCATTCTATTCTGTACAAGAATATTTTGAATCAGAAAAGCAAGCTGTTTATATTTTTTAGGTTTCTTTCTCTGAATTGTATTATTATTCTGTAATATATTAGGAAATTCTCATAAATTGTTAATAAAATCAATATCTGTGATCAGTGTGTTACAATTTTCATCTAGATATTAGCCTAATTTTGATAATCTTGACTCTCAATTGTAAACTCTAAGGAGTATTTGTGATCATTTTGTTTTATGTTTAGTGTTGTAATAGAATAATTTTCATTTTTGCGCTATAATTTCACACGTGTAATTTGACAATGTCATTAGCTTTTGCTATAACGACAGCTAATAAATACTATACTATACTAAACTATACTATTTTTAAAAAGGGGACAAAACCAACTGTGGTAACTTTCGAGGAATATCACTTTTGTTGACGTCGTACAAAATTTTGTCCAATATTGTTTTGAGAAGATTAACTCCGTACGTAGATGAAATTATTGGGGATCATCAGTGCGGTTTTCGGCGTAATAGATCGACTATTGATCAGATTTTTTGTATTCGACAAATAGAGAAAAAATGGGAGTATAAGGGTACAGTACATCAGTTATTCATAGATTTCAAAAAGGCTTATGACTCGGTTAAGAGGGAAGTATTATATGATATTCTTATTGAATTTGGTATTCCCAAGAAACTAGTTCGATTAATTAAAATGTGTCTCAGTGAAACATACAGCAGAGTCCGTATACTGTAGGTCAGTTTCTATCTGATGCTTTTCCAATTCACTGCGGGCTAAAGCAGGAGATGCACTATCACCTTTACTTTTAACTTCGCTCTAGAATATGCCATTAGGAAAGTTCAGGATAAGAGGCAGGGTTTGGAATTGAACGGGTTACATCAGCTTCTTGTCTATGCGGATGACGTGAATATGTTAGGAGAAAATACACAAACGATTAGGGAAAACACGGAAATTTTACTTGAAGCAAGTAGAGCGATCGGTTTGGAAGTAAATCCCGAAAAGACAAAGTATATGATTATGTCTCGTGAACAGAATATTGTACGAAATGGAAATATAAAACTTGGAGATTTATCCTTCGAAGAGGTGGAAAAATTCAAATATCTTGGAGCAACAGTAACAAATATAAATGATACTCGGGAGGAAATTAAACGCAGAATAAATATGGGAAATGCGTGTTATTATTCGGTTGAGAAGCTCTTATCATCCAGTCTGCTGTCCAAAAATCTGAAAGTTAGAATTTATAAAACAGTTATATTACCGGTTCTTCTGTATGGTTGTGAAACTTGGACTCTCACTCTGAGAGAGGAACATAGGTTCAGGGTGTTTGAGAATAAGGTGCTAAGGAAAATATTTGGAGCTAAGCGGGATGAAGTTACAGGTGAATGGAGAAAGTTCCACAACACAGAACTGCACGCATTGTATTCTTCACCTGACATAATTAGGAACATTAAATCCAGACGTTTGAGATGGGCAGGGCATGTAGCACGTATGGGCGAATCCAGAAATGCATATAGAGTGTTAGTTGGGAGACCGGAGGAAAAAGACTTTAGGGAGGCCGAGACGTAGATGGGAGGATAATATTAAAATGGATTTGAGGAGGTGGGGTATGATGATAGAGACTGGATTAATCTTGCACAGGATAGGGACCGCTGGCGGGCTTATGTGAGGGCGGCAATGAACCTTCGGGTTCCTTAAAAGCCATTTGTAAGTAAGTAAGTAAGTCTATATAAGGCGGCCTTGACGTTTATCAATATTAATATACAGAGTATATTTTGTGTGTTTGTATGAAGTAATCTCAAAAGTTAATTGAGGGCTTAGAACAAAAAGCACGTAAGTGACGGAAATCTAGTAAATAAATAAATAAGTAAATATATAAATAAATAAATCACACAATCAATCAATCAATCAATCAAAGAGTAAATGGAAAAATAAATAAATAATTAAATAAAACAGGCAAATTAATGTTGTTGTTGTTTTCTAATGCCAGGCGTTTGACAATAAAGTCATTTGACCTCTTGCACTCCAATATTTTTCAAAGATATTATCATGACCAGCCAATGAAGCACAGTTTTTAGGTGTTCCGAATCCATTTCTTGGTTTGAGTTGCACAATGGACAGTTAGGGGACTGATATATTCTAATTCTATGCAGGTGTTTGGCCAAACACTCATGGCCTGTTGCCAATCTAAATGGAGCTACAGACGATTTTCGTGGTAAATCGGGAATTAACTGTGGTTTTTGATGCAGAGAGTTCCATTTTTTCCCTTGGGATTGTGTTATCAAATTTTGTTTGTTGAAGTCTAAGTATGTAGATTTAATAAATAATTTCACAGAGTAATATGTAGATTTAGTAACAGGTCTGTAAGTAGCAGTGCTGCCCTTCTTTGCCAAAGCAACCGCATTCTCGTTTCCCAGGATTCCACAATGGGATGGTATCCATTGGAATACAATTATTTCATTGAGTGATATTAATGGAGAGAGCATTTTAGTTATTTCTGCTGTTTGAGATGAAGGTGTGTGTTTAGAGACTATTGATAGAATAGCTGCTTTGGATTCTGACAATATAACTGCATTTTTAAATTTACTGGTGCAGCATAGAAGATTCCTGAGACTTTCACTTATTGCAATGATTTCTCCATCAAAACTTGTTGTTCCATATCCAAGAGATCTATAAAGTGAGAAGAGACAGCACGTAACACCTGCACCAGCCCCTTTGTTCTCTGGAGATCAAGGATCCGTCAGTGTATAAAGGAAGCCAGTTTTGTGGAGGGTATCTAATATTAATTGTCTCTAAAGACAATTGTTTTAGTATTTCAGTGTTTACTTCTGATTTCAGTATATCTTCTGTTAAATTTAGATTATATTCCATATTTAATAGAGTTAAAGGGTTTGGTTTAATTTGTAGGTTTTCTTTTAAATTCAGGATATTGATTTTCTGTTTTAATTCTTGAACCATGGATATGAAACTTTTTTGAGGTTTCTATCTACAGAGAGGACTGTATGAATGCCAATTGTTTCCTGGTAATCTAATAAGTTTTTCATATTGAATCAGTGCTTTTTCTTCTATTGTCATCTTGATGCTGTTAATATTAGTGAGGAATCTCATAGAATCTATTGAGTTGTTTTGATTCCATCAGTAATGAATGTCAGAGCTTGGTTTTGAACATATTCTATTTCGTTTATGAAAGGTGAAGTAATTAAAATTTCTCCGCAGTATGTCAGCACTGGCTGTATAAACATTTTGTATGTAGTGTTCAAAGTATTCCTAGAGCATCCCCATTTCTTTCCTGCTAGTCTTTTTAGAAGGGAGAATCTTTTACGAGCTTTTTCAGAAATGTATTTCAAATGGTTGCTCCATGTTAACTTACTGTCGAAAATAACTCCAAGATATTTGGATTCGTAAGTCCTAGGAAGGTGTTGGCCATTGTATTGGATATTGAATTCTCTACCTTTTTTACCAAGTGAAAATATTTGGTAGTTACTTTTGCTTAAATTAAGGGTTATCAAATTTGATGTATTCCATTCATGTAGTTGATTTAGAGCTTTAAGAGCAGAATTTTGAATTTTGTTTCTATGTCTGTAAGAGTAGTAGTAGGGTTTAAGAAGGGCGCGTCAGCTACTATGGCTATTTGCGCCCTTATCTAAAATTCTTAATGTAACAAATACATAAATAATATAATAATCAGAGTGCTAAAAGAACTAAAAAGCGTTGTCACGATAAAACGAGGAACACAAATGCAGTATACATAAGGTGATTTCTACAGAATCATAAAAGTGAGCAATTCTACCACACTAGGTGGTATTCAAGACGAACAAATAAAACAATAAAACTAAGGCCACCAGAGATAACTTGTCAATCTTATTTTAAAACCATAAAATTTTATAAAATATTCGGATGTATAAAGTCCGAAATGTCAACAATGTAAAATCAAATATAAAACAACAAATGTAACCTCCGGATGTAAAGGGTCCGGAGGATGAGTAAAACGGATCAATAAAAAACTAAATCACCTTATCCAAACCTGTATTTGATAAAAATCTCAGAACTGCATTTGCACAATGAAAATCATTTCCAAGAGCGTCACGTAATGTCGGCCGAATTCCATATTGCCTCCGTGCATGGTTATATTTCCTGCAACGCAATAAAAGTGTTCCACCGTAAGTGGAACATGGCACATATCGCACTCCGGCTGAGGTCCGCCACGTAGGAGATGGCCGTGTGTCAGATGACAATGGCCAATCTTCAACCGGGTGAGTAAAACCTCCTCGTGTCGCGACGCTCTTGTAGACGAATCCCAAACTCTAACAATATTCTTTATATTTCGTAATCTGTTTCCCTCTTGTGCAGACCATTCTCCTTCCCATTGCCACCAAATTTTATATTTCAAGTAGTTTCGAATGTCCTGCCACCTCTCGCGCCAATATACCAGAGAGCCATCCAGTGCGCCAGCCCTGGCTGCAGCATCCGCGGCCTCATTTCCTGCAATCCCTACATGGCCAGGAATCCACACTACTCAATCTCATAATCAGAGCAAAGGAGAGTATGGAACAGCTGCTGAGTTCTTAAGACAAGCGGATCGTCACAATTAAAAGACTGCAAGGACTGGATGGCACTTAAAGAGTCGGAACAGATAAGGAATCTGCCCCGAGGTTGCCTAATTAAAAACAATAAAACTCTGTAAAAAGCATAAAGTTCAGCAGTAAAAACACTAGTATATTGGCTTAGTCTGTATTTAAATATCTCTCCATTTGTAACGAAGGAACAACCAACACATTCATTTATCCGGGATCCGTCAGTAAAAACTAATGAATAATTTGGATATCGGGATAAAAGTTCACTAAAACAGAAGTCTATAAACAAAAGCTGGTGTAAAATTCTTAAAACAGTGGCTCAGACTTATATCAAACATGGGACGTCGCATAATCCACGGTGGAGTGGTGGTATACTCCAGTGTGCGGACTGATGGTAGATGTATATCCAGCTCAGAGAGCAGTTCACGAAACCGCACACCTGCTGGACGAGGTCTCCGTGGATTTTCACTGTATCGGCCGTAAAGAGACGAATGATGGAAAGAGTCGTAGAGTTGTGCTCAGGCTGCGAGCGGAGCTCAACAGCATATGAGCACAACAAAATATGACGTCGCCGATACAGTGATGGTTCTCCTGCTTCACAATACATGCTCGCTATCCGACTGGTTCGGAAGGCCCCTGTAGCGAGTCGTATCCCATGGTGATGTACAGTATCTAAAAGACGTAATTTAGAGTTATTTGCTGAGCCATAAATAAAACACCCATAATCCAGCTTTGATCGAATAAGAGCTCGGTAAAGGCGTAAAAGCACTGTACGGTCTGCACCCCATCGGACCTCTGACAAAAGGCGTAAAATGTTTAAGGATTTCTCGCAACGCCTTCTCAAATCACGTATATGCGCCTACCACGTTAACTTATAATCAAAGATAAGGCCCAAGAATCTCGCAGTGTCTGTATATTGCAATTCCACTCCATTAAGACGCCGTTCGGGATGTGGATGTAGTCCACGTTGGTTGTAAAAGTGGACACACTGCGTCTTCTGAGTGGAGAATTTAAAACCATTGCGAACAGCCCACTCTGATAGTACGTTGATGACCAGTTGCAACTGTCGACCGATGGATGGAAGATATCGAGAGCTGTAAAATAGACTGAAGTCATCAACGTACAAGAGGAAGATACTCGGCCACCCACACAGTGGGCAATTCCATTGATCGCAATGCAGAAAAGAACACTTAATACTGCCCCTGCGGAACGCCATTTTCTTGGAGATGTTCGTTAGAAAGTGTGGTGCCTACTCGAACTCGGAAATACCGCTCTGCCATGAACTTCGCAATAAATGTTGGTAGACTGCCACGAAGTCCCCAATCATGCAGAGTTTTTAGAATGCCATACCGCCATGTGGTATCGTAAGCCTTTCTAGATCAAAGAAGACCGCCACAAGATGCTCCTTCTTGAGGAAAGCATCTCTAATGGCGGTCTCTAGCCGAACAAGATGGTCTGCGGCTGATCTGTGCTTACGAAAACCACACTGGATATTAGACAATCGGTTTTCCGATTCAGTACCCACATCAGGCGTTTGCTTATCATCTTTTCCATAACCTTGCATACGCAGCTGGTAAGACAAATTGGCCTATAACTGCCAGGTAAAGAAGGATCCTTTCCTGGTTTCTGGACTGGGATTACAATGGCGGAACTCAAGCAGATGGAAATACACCCTCAGTCCAGATATTGTTGTACATTGCCAGGAGAAAGGATTTTCCAACTGGCGGAAGATGGCAAGCATACGGTTATGGATGTTATCAGGGCCAGGAGGTGTCAGGGGATGCGTCCAGTGCCGTCTCCAGCTCCTCGGATGTAAACGGTGCATTGTATTGTTCAGTGTTATTAGATGTAAAGTTCAGAGTTAGTTTCTCCGCAGTATCCTTAATTTTAAAAAATTCCGGGTCATAATTGTTTGAGCTGCTTATCTGTGCAAATGGTGAGCGAAAATCTCTGCAATTTCTCTGTGATTGGTGGTCGGTGCGCCGTTGTTCAGAAGGCCCGGAATTACAGAACTACGTTTCCCCATTATCCGACGGACTTTGTCCACACGATGTTAGCTGGGACGTTCTTTTTCAATGAATTGACGTAATTTGTCCAGGACGTCTTCTTAGCATCGCACACAGTGCGACGAGCTATAGCTCGAAGACGTTTAAACTGGAAAAAGTTTTCTTGGGTCGGATGGCGCTCAAATTGGCGTAAAGCACGTTTGCGGTCTCAGATTGCATCTCTACAGGCGTCCGTCCACCAAGGGACAGGGAAGCATTTTGGCCTGGAGGACGACCGGGGATAGATAATTCCGCAGACGTAATTACCATATTTGAAAAGTGCTCTACGACGGAGTCCACACTTTCATATCAGTATCATCGAATGATATGGACTCGAAAATCTGACCCAGTCCGCCTTTTTAATAACCCAGTTTGAAGAGCGAGTTTCCGCAGGACGTAAAGCGGACATACGCATTCGAATGGGGTAGTGGTCACTACCATGAAGGTCATGAATAACTGACCATTCGAAATGCGTGGACAAAACTGAGCTACAAATGGAGATGTCTATCATGGAGAAAGTACCGTAAGCCGAGGATAGATGTGTTGCTTCTCGGAATTTAGGGTAATCAGATTAAGGCGGGTACATACCTATGCTATTTTATTTCCTCTGTCTTCATCAGAATTAGAGCCCCAAGAGTGGTGAGATGCATTAAAATCTCCGACTAACAAATATGGACCAGGTACCTGCGATAGAATGTGTTCACGTCATTAACTGTGTAAGGTATATCAGGGGCATATAGACACAAACTATAGAGAACTGGATGCTAGATAAAGATATTCTAGCTGCTATACATTGATGAGGAGTGTTAATATTGATGATGGAGGAAAAGATACTTTGACGGAGTAGGATGGCACAACCTCCATTGGCCCGAATACCGGCGAGATGATCGTACCGGTAAATATTGTATCCTGAAATATTCTGGGAATGTTCGGGTCGGAGGTGTGTCTCCTGAAGACATAAAATAGCAGGGTTCTCATGATAGATCAATTGTTTGTAGTTCTGTATATCTGCTGCGTACACCGTTCACATTCCACTGTACAATATCTGTCATTGCGAGAGCTAAATCATGATGGTGGCTTCACAGGCGATCTTCTCTTTTTCTTTTCTATGGATTGATGCCTTTGTCTGCGAATGCTTAATCTTGGACTGTGGCGACTCACTTGCAGATCGTCGCACTCCTGATCGTGATCTTGATCGAGGACGTGATCGAGAGCGTGATCTCGATCCGCCACCCGAACTAGGAGCGCGACATTCCGGTGTTCTACCAGGCCTAGAATCTTTCTCTGCTGTCACGGCAGCGATCTTTCTAGGTACGTAAGGCCTGATATCCAGCCCACACGAGTCGTCTGACTCAGCAGTCTGTGTCGCAGAGTCAACGTAAGTCTGGGTCGCGGTCTCAATTCGCTTCCCCGGCATACTTGCGAGAGGTGGCGTCTGCGTGGATGCATCAATTCTCTCAGTTGCCTTCAGCAATACTGAGGAATAAGATTTTCTGTCGCCTTTCTTTGTTGGTCTAGAATACGCTTGCGCGCCTCGAAAAAGTAATATTTTCTCGGACTCGGAGCTCTTGGATATTCTTCTCTACCAAATATGTCGGGCAATTTTTGGAATTAGAAGCGTGGTCCCCAGTACAATTCACAAAGTGCTCGGCGCTGGCATGGGGATTCCCCATGGTCAGCACCGCCGCACTTTGCACATATGATGTTGTTTGTGCAACGTTTTCGCGTATGTCCGAACCGTTGGCACCTAAAGCACCGCATTGGATTCGGCACATACGCACGCACAGGGACACGCTCGTACCCAACAAAGATATATTCTGGCGAGAGACGTTTCAAAGGTCAGAAAGACTGTGCTCAGGGGTTCAGTCCGTCCGTCCGCTTACGCAGTAAACGGTAAGCCTTGGACACGGACTGTTCCGCCAGCTCTAATTGGATCTCTTCGTCGGACATACCATCTAGAGAATCCGTATGCACAATTCCTCGCGTGGTGTTCAGCGAGGAGTGTCGCTCTCTTCGCGGTCTGTGCCGGCCGTGGGGACCTCCCCCACAGCCCGATCCCAAGCAACCCACTTCACGCAAGTTACTCTTCAAACTGGTCATTACACACCTAATGGCAAGTCTTACACCAGAGGCGTGTCGCAGTTTTATGCCCCTACCACGGGAATAACCGCCCGTGGCTCCCACTCTACACTGAATACAAGTGCCAGACTACTGCGGCTAACTCCGACCGACCCTCCCAAAGCCGGAGCAATCCGATACCGCACGCAGCTTCAGGGGACTTGTGGTTGATTACACTGCGACACCCATACGTCAGCGGTAAAACGTCGGAGCGATATATCCGCCCGGCGAGCAGAATCGGTCACCGGGACGTTTAAGTCGCTCCGGGCCCCATTAGGGCTCTACGTGAGTGTACATGACTACTGGTCCGGGCTCCGCACCTGGACTTGCATATAGGGGCAGTATGAAGGGTCCACTATTGCTTCGTTGCTGGGCGCCCTGTCGGGCCACACAAGTTGGAAGTCGCGCTCGAAACCGTGGGACAGGACCACGGAGATAGGAAAGATTCCCGCTGGTGAGACGGGAGTTATAAACCTAAGAAACTTAACCTAATAATAGATATAAAATTAGAAGGGGAAGAAGAATAAAGCCTCATCAGGCATTGTTAACAAATCCGTCATGGTGGCGGACGTGGCAAGAACAAAAACAGCGGGGATGGTGAGGTGAAAATGGCTGTGATGAAGTGGTGGGCGTTCCGCATGCAATGGCGGCCGGCGGAGAGAAATAGTGATGAAAAGAAGAGAGAACGAAGAGAAGTGGTTGGTGATAGGACGACAAATGGCCGAAAAGAAGAGCACGAGAGCCACCATTGCACCCCCGGTCACCACTTGGAGGCACCCACCTCGACCGGCATTGTTCGGAATGCAGCATGTATTTGTTGTGTGGGGTGGTTGGATGTGTTGTGTATGTGTGTTGTTGTTGTTGTGGGTTTTCTGTTTACTTTCAACGTGTGTTTGTTGTCTATTTTTGTTATTGTGATGTCTAGAAAATTTATGGATTTGTTATTTTCAATTTCTAATGTGTAGTGTAGCTTTGGGTGAATTTTGTTTATTTGTTGATGTAGGTTTTGGATTTGTCTTTTGTTTCCTTTGTATAGTATTAGTATGTCATCTACGTATCTGTGCCAATATATGATGTCTGCGTGTTTGTTGTTGTCTATGTTTAGTATATATGTCTGTTCTATGTGTGTAAGAATATTTCTGCTAATATGCTGGAAATGGGTAATCCTAGGGTAGGGCTTGAGTTTCTCTTTTACATCTATTTCATTTTACTGACTATTTTATATTATATAGGAATATCTGAATTATCTCTAAATATGCGGGGATCGATCCTAGAACCTTTCGTTTAATGAATCACTATCACAGCCATTATTCTACTAATTCGATCGTGAACAAACCCTTAAAAATTATGTTTACGCACAATAAATTAACATCAAATACTTCCAAATGTATTAACATATGACTTTATTATTACCGGTATATAGTAGAACTGTATTCATTAGTTTCCTATTATCTTTATTACAGTTAATATGTCAAGGTGATCACTAATTAGTGTGCGTTCTAACAATTTTTAATATATCTTGAGTATATACCTAAATTGTTTTCATGTGCTAATTAACGAGGTTTCCTTGTTGACTAGTTAATTAACACGGGAATATGTACCACATATTCTAATGTATATTATTCCAAAATCTAAGATGTGAAGTATATTTGGTTTAAGTTCATATTATTATATTTATACATGGATGAACTTTAATAAGGAGGCAATTTATAGCAGAAATGTAAGTAGAGCCTAATGATATTTTATTATAGCACACATCAAGTAAGTGAAGCGATGCTTGGAGAGGTTATTTCTAGAAATTCTAACTCAAAACATCTGTACAGCAGCAGCTGAAAAGATGAATATTTTCAAGTGTGTTCGTAAATAAAATGGGAATTTGGATAAATAACAGACGTATTGTGTGTGTATAAAGTGTTTATTAATTTATGCAACAAATTGAAAATCATCAACTATATTCTTTTTATCCATACGAAGTATGTAAAAGAATTTATTATAACACTAAGTAACATTTCTATGAGAAAAACAATGCAAATATAACCTAATACAAAATTTGGTAGGAACAGTGAAGATGTACTCTTAATGTTTTAATGCCTAATATTGTATTTTTACGTAAACATTTTCCTCAATTGTATGGCAAGAAAAAGTGACGTAATGAACTTTTCAATATATTTCAGGCAGAAGACTAAACAATAACTGAGAACGAATTGCTTAATAGACAGGTTTGCACACGACAACTAATATTATATAATACTATAAATAAAATACTCAATTACTCACAACAAACATAATTCTTGTTGAGGATGTTGCTCTTTCCCAAACAGCAACAGCAATGATGCGATACGTAGAAGAATAATCCTCATTGTAATTATGTATTAAAACGTTCAATTGTACATTAAAAATTTGCACATTATATTAAACCGATCCACGTGTAAACAGATATTCTTTTGAGCTTATCTTTACACATGAAACACATTCAAAATTATCACAACTGAAAGGCATTTACTGCCTTCTCTTTCTCTCCAAATAGATCAATATTGTTAATATAGTTTATCGTCTGACATCTTCCTCTGCCCCCAACTCTTCTCCCATTCACGATTCCTTCCAGTATATCCGTCACTAGGCAGTTCCTTCTCAGCGAGTGACCCAACCATTTCCGTTACATCTTGTTTTCAGTATCATTCATTCTTCACTCACTCTTTCAACACAGCATATTTCTTATTCTGTGTCCAATTGCGATCAATTTTGTCCATACATATTTTTAATGCTTGTATTCAGTTCTCTTCACTTCGTAGTAATGTCCATGTTTCTTCTCCAAACAATCCCACACTCCATCCAAAGCACTTCATTAGTCTCTTACTTACTTCTCTTTCTAGGGTTCCACAAAAGATGCTTCTTTTTCTACTAAAAGGTTCGTTGATCATTCCTATCATCAATTTCATTTCCAAGCAACAGCTGACGTTCCTGCTTATAGTACACCCCAATTATTTGAAGACGACCACTTGTTCTACTGCCTCATTTGGAATTCCTGACAATGGTCCTCGTCAATACACAATGGATGATGAAGAAACATTCTAGCTACAAATTATACGAGAAAAACATTTCAAACTGCGCTGCTCTGGACATAAAAAAATACAAACCACTCCAGTCGATGCACAGCAGTTTCAAATATGACTTGCAATTGGCATTCAAGAAAAAGAATTAATAAGTATCACTGATCATACCTATGCATCTTCTGAAATCGTATTTACAAATAAATGAAGAGCACCATTAGGAAATCCTGAATAAGTTGAATACACCATGTAGGCCTACATCGACGAGTTCCACTTCTATTACGCACACGTCCAAAATAACATCAATTGAACCACCAACCACATTCAAATTTGAAAATTGTTCATGCAATAAATATTCCTTTTAAAATTATTCATGATTATATTTTATGTCATCGTCGTTAATTAAACAATTTCTAACACTTGTGTATATTATTAAGTTATGTTATAGCTTCTGCTATATGATATTATGGATAGTCACGTATCAGAGATTGTTTAATATTAAGATTTATTGAAAATCATCTGTCAAGTGTCGTTGATTACTGGGTTTCGGATAACTGAAGCGAAATACAACTATTTTAATAAAAATGAAACTGAATCAACAAAGCTTTCTTGACTAGTAACACTGCCATCGTGATATAGATCAAGAACTTCTCGACGAGAAGGCATTGCTAGTAATCATAAATCACTACTGCCATCTAGCATGCATCTAGCGAAATATTTGTAATGTAGAGATGGTACAATAATACATATGAAGACAGTTGTATTTTCGTAAGTCAATTAATATTTAATTGTATTGGAGTACTTTGTTACTTCTAATCTTTATATACTGTCTCCTATTCGTGTAATAGTCAATAAAATCCCAATCAGTGTTGAGATTACTGTTGACAAAAGAGTGAATTAACGTTCGAGTTTCCTGCAAGTTTCTCGTTAATTACGAGATGCTCAGCTTTCATTATATATATTTAAACAATATTTCAGTTCTCGTTTCAGTTATCGTTCCCGGTTTGTGAACCAAGCCCGACACTTTAACTTACAGGACAGAGACGAACACATTCCACAAACATCGCATTACCAAGTCATTTCGTCGGTACATTTGAAACCATATTTAACATAGTCTTCCTAAAGAAACACGTTTTAGAAATCAGACTTCAAAGGTTTCTCACGTAAAGGTGTTCATTGCTTGTTAGGCTACCTGAGCGAAGAATAATTTACTACAAAGATCGTATTACAAAAAAGGTTATTACCAACAGACTTGAGCATATGATTAGTAAAACAACAACTACTACCAAACAAAATTGAAATCACTGAAAACGAAGATACATTTGAAAGGTTTTCTCGCCTGTACGCTGCCGTTCGTGGTTTCTTTAGATAGTCGAATCTTAAAAACACTAACAAAAATTAAATTTGAAAGATTTCTCGCCTGTGTGCTGGCGAACATGGTTGCTTAGGTTTAGTCCAATGAGAAACACGTACCACAAACTTAACATTTGAAAAGGGTTTTTCTCAGCGTGTAATCATTCGATTTTTAAGTAAAAGTAAAGAAGCCACGAAAATCACATTTGAAAGACCCCCCCAAAATTTAAGAGTCCCGATGTTTGGGGAAAATTCGGTTTCGAAAAAAACCCACCACACAT
>JAJSOF020000041.1:11527584-11612574 GCA_025594305.2 Periplaneta americana | reverse complement strand
ACAGTTCTTCTGGGCTGCTTCTAAACGATCAAGCTAACAGACCACTTCAAACACAATGAACTCTACATGAAGACTAGCACGCCACACTCACCTTTCCGTCAAAACCTCGTTGTCCTCTGCCGTTACTTCCACTCTTGGGTCCTCATTCACTGCGTCGAGTCACTATGCAGTTCCTAGATATACAAAGCAAATAAAAAAATAAGATAGCACAATTTACATTAAGAAAAGGGCATCGAATTTAGATGCCACACAACTGCTTTTAAATTGTACTAGGTCTAATAAATTTTAGCTAATAGAGGACAATTCTTGGGGCAGACTTTTCGTGGAGCAATTCTTTTCCTTGTAGAGCTGCGTTTTGAACCTTTTTCAAAATCTGGCACAGAAAAATGTAATTTAAAATCCTGTAGCGCCATGCAATCTAAACTGTTCCCCCAGGCAGGAGGAATTTTGACAGTTTAAGAAGTTAACGAGTACCATAAAATGCAAATAAATGAGATAAATGTATATGCATTAATATATAAAATAAAATATTTTAAATTTTATATGACTTATTTTTAGTCAACATACGGAGGAATGATAATATTCTGAATGGTGGAAAGGCGCAAAAGATGTTGAGAACAGAAACAAAATACATTTTATTGACATATTAAACTAACACAACTTTTTTTATTTATTTTTTTGTATATGATAGAAATGCAAAATGTAATGAGAGAGAAAATTATTTCAATGCAATATCAGTGTCAAACATACAGTATTATGAATGTTTTCTTAATTTTATATTTAGAAGATACGAAAAGAAACAATATTATTACATGTTTTGATGGGATATCTAATGCAGGAAATATTTCATTTATAAAAACAAGTGAAATACGATAGATTTTAAGGCTGGCACTTCACTAATCTGTCCATTTTAGATGCGAATCTGTCATTCTCTTCTCCGTTGCTTGCACACCCACACTTCGTTCACTGAATGTTGACTTGTGCCATATTTGAGATTCTGTCGCATACCAATGGATCACATGAGTATGCACAGCCACGCTGGTGGAAAATGACTGTTATAGGGTAACTGTTTGACCACTTACAATAGAAGAAATTTTCCATGAACGATTATTCAATAATTTCTAGTTTCGAATTTGGTGGATTTTGTAAGTGGTTTACAACAATTTAACAACTGCAATGGTTATCCAGCATCTCAGTAAAGTGAAGGTGATAATGCCAGTGAAATGTGTCTACAATTAGTGCCGAAAGTTAACCAGCATTTTCTCTCAATGGGTTAAGGGATAATACCCGAAAAAACTTCAAACAGGTATCTTGACCCAACCTGTATCTGGACACCGATTTGCTAGTCTCACGGTCAGACATGTTAATTGCAACTCCACACTTCTGATCGAAATTGGTACAATCCCCATTTTTCTGATAATGTCTAATACCAAGTCATTGTATGACTTCAAATTTTTACATTACCAGGTATATAATGATTCGGTTAAGTTCGCTTTCTATAGTACATCTATGCTCATTACATTTTCTTCCAGCTTTATTCCATAAATTCTGCCAGGCAAAATCATTAAGTATCCAATTATATTAAAGCTCCAGTACAGAAAGATTCCTTTTCTACGACAATAATGATTATTATATCGTAGAGAAAAAGTTGGATAGAAAATTCGTTGAACAATTTTGTGAACTTCATACCTTTCCCGAGAATTTTAACTAAGTTGTAGTCAAGTCATAAGAAGTAAAGGAAATTCAAATACATTGTTTATTTCTGTTATGCCCCGCTAATTTAAGGGATAAATTACGGTGGTCAAATATAGCAACTGACATGCACTTCATAGTAAGTTTTACGAACAGTACCATGTATGCAAAACTCCTTCACAAACTGTACACGTTGCATATACGACGTAAACATATGGGCTCGCATTCTCGAGCAGAACGTGGAGTCAGCATTTCCGCTACGACGCGTGCGAGTTTAAATAGTTCCATAGTCCTCTCTTGCTCTGGAACTCTTATGTAAGACCGGCTGATGACAGAGAATTCATGATTTTCTGCATGCTAAACCCAGCGTTTGCGTTGAAAGACTGGCGTATACGAAATACACTTCATTTCAGTAGTACTCATCCTTTTCTCACGCGGCCGGGATAGCGTCATGACGCGACCGAACTCATAAATACCAAAGGCTCAGTCGGGCCCTTCCTCTTTCGTGTGTTTACTTCGAACACATCAGTCAGTTTTTGTGACCGCAAGACAGAAGACGGTGAAAGCACGTAAGTCAACCAATCGAAGCCCGGACCATGGCGTCCGCCACCGTCAACACTACTTTCGTCTTGTGTACTGTAAGTTATAATATTTCATCATATACCAATTGTTACTAGTGTCGAGAGATTTATTAAATGTTACTAATGTCAGAGTAATATACCACATAGAAATAATAAGGAAATATCAGTGCTTGCAATTCAGTGAATCGTGTTTATTTCAAAGTTATATTTTGATCGCATTTATTTAAGACATAATGGATTATTCCGAGGTTTTTGTATGGTACTACCTCACGAGATATTTCGACGGACAATATTATTTTCAGTATTCGGGAATCATAGCCGAATGGCACCTGAGTCAACAAACGCCTTTGTAGATGAAATCTTTATATGACCTTACATTGTGTAACGAAGTTTGCTCGACTAATTGCACTTTACGTAACCGAGCTGACGCACTGTAGTTTCCATATTATTTCACTGTTTAATCAATTGCATTCAAATATAATCAATGATTTATTTTCCATTTTGTTTTCATTTAAACTCATGTAACTGAGTAGGTATACCAAGTAGGTAAATCCTAGATTCTCTTTTTATTTAAGTAAAGTAAAGTAAAGTAAAGTAAAGTGAAGTAAAGTAAAGTAAAGTAACAAGAAGCATGCATAACTTACTAGACCTGTTAAACATTCTGCAACTTTTCATAATTTAGCTGAATAGCTAAATGTATAACTCATGTATATAAGAAAGTTTACAATATATTATAGTATAACCAGTGAAGTGACTTATTTGATTTAATTAAGTTGATATTCTTCGAGCCTGATCCAACCTGTGATCCTGTTCTTGAATACGCAGTACCTAATTAAGATAATAGCTCGACCATTACCATCCTGCAATCTCTGACGTACACTAAAATAAAGTGGTGTCAAAATTTAATTATAACCTAACTGTGACCGACAGCATCGGCCATAACAAAGTTGTGCACAACAGCAATGTTGAGCCAGAAGAGCTCAAACGCAACAATTTCTAATGATTTTAAAATTGGCAAATGAAGTTTCAAAATTTACGTTTCGCTATCTGTACTAAAATTAACTCCATTTCACTTACAGATTAAGGGTAAATAAAATATACAACAGTTTCATGTATGCTGTATCTGCATGTATATATCACAACATTTTGCAAAATTTAGAACCTATTCTGCAATCCACTCAAAATCAACTATATAATTTAACGTAAACTTGCAAAATATCTTCTGTCTATGCGTAAGATAATATTCTACAAGAGAAACATTGCAACTATGTAAAAACTTAAAAACAAAAGATGAAAAAGTGAAGTCACGAGATAATGTATGTACATATATGTAAAACAAAATATTTTATGTGGAAACGGTAAAATGTATTAAGAATTTTAGACAACGACACAGAGTACACAAAAAGAAGTAGTGTCCTCAAATACCATAAATTAAACAACAAGAAATTACGTTTTCATATCTAAAACAAACCGAGATACTACTCCAGAATTAGTTCCCTGCGATATGACATATCTCGTAAAAATAACTAGTGATGTCTTTTTCTGTCTCTATCATAAAGTTTTTTTTTTATTATTTTGGGTTATTTTACGACGATGTATCAACATCTCAGGTTATTTAGCGTCTGAATGATATGAAGATGATAATGCTGGTGAAATGAGTCCGGGGTCCAGCACCGAAAGTTATCCAGCATTTGTTCGTATTGGGTTGAGGGAAAACCCCGGAAAAAACCTCAACCAGATAACTTGCCCCGACCGGGATTCAAACCCGGGCCACCTGGTTTCGCAGCCAGACGCGCTGACCGTTACTCCACAGGTGTGGACATCATAAAGTAAAAGGCACTGCAAACACTGTTGTAAAGACGTAGCGGATCTGACAATCAAAACACGAGAAGAACACAGTGCACTCCTTGTGCTGCACTCACCTCAGGTTCACGTTTCACCACAGGGAACGAAATTGCCACTGGATCTTTCTCACATTTTACCTCTGATACGAGATCATGGCTCTGCTTAACATATTCCTCCTTTATACCAGTCACATGATGATCCAAGAAATTCCGTTCCTGCAGTACAAAGAGATATATTTAATGAGCAATTATTACAGTATTAGAAGAGACTTCTAACGTTACAAGCTGCTGTATATATATCTGCATGCATCAGCTTGACATTATGAGGAATGGGGCCAGAATTCATAACCTAATGCAAATTATTTATGCAGAAATATTATTTACACATGTTATGAAGGTCTGTAATAATACGAAAAGCAAATCGTGCATATTACGGCCATTCCTACGTATAATATATTATTGTGCATGTATTGTAGCATATTTTCAACACTATTGTGTTAAAGCCATAAATTGAGTTACTTTGAAAAAGAAACAAATAAATAAGATAAAATAATAAGAAATTGCAAAGGATATAAGAGACAGTTTAATACATAATTTTATTGATGCTTATTATGTAAAAATCATCTGAAGGAAAAATATATTCATACTTTTTTCACTCTGTTGGAGAATTTCGAAATATTTCTGATTCAATGAATCTTACTGACGGAGATGAAAAAGCATTCCCTTGAATTTCAAAGCTACTTTCAGTATAATTTCATCATTTTTCATGTACGCATTCAGTACTCGTGTTTTCCTTTCCTATGAAAATAATGCTTATATCTTAAACAACAAAAATGCTTAGAAAATTCCTCGCCTTTCCCGAGTTTAGTATCTAGTTGGAATCCACCCACAATCAGTTTAAGTAAATTCAAAACCTCTATTTCTATTTCTAAAAATTTCAAGATTTGTCAACTGAAATTATTAACTTTACGTTTCCATACCTATATTTAAGTTGAATGTACTTCATTGACAGAACAAATATTACTAAAAATAATACTTTGATGTATGCTGTACCTATCCCTATGTAGCAGATCATTTTGCAAAATTTAAAGCACCTACTGAAATTCACCCAAATATGCCCAGCAATGTATTGTAAAGTTACAAAACATGTTTTCTATACTGGCAGCATAATTTGCTACAAAAGAAATATCCCACAGACGTAAATACCTAAAAGAAAAATGAAGACAGGTGATAATATATCTGCATACATCTACAGCGAAATCAATCATCATTTTAAAGCGGCAAAGCGACCAAGAATTTTAGAGAAAGACATAGAGAAAGCAAAAACAAATTAAGTCAAGTACAACACAGTATCAAAGTAATAGACTGTGGGAATTTGTAGCTATGGCAACCATTACGACTGAGTGTAACAAGCAATATCGTTCTCGAATTTAAAACAAAAACGAGACAATAATGCAAGCAGACATAAATAATAACAAACAGAAACGAGATTGTTCTGCCACGGTCACACACTAAAAGGCGCTGCAAGTACTGTTGTAAAGAGGCAGTGTCCATTACAAACAAAACACAAGAAAAACACTGGAAGAAGAACACATAGTTCATTCTTTGTGGTGCACTCACCTCAGGCTCATGTTTCACTACAGGAAAGGAAATTGCCACTGGATCTTCAACTTTTATCTCAGAAATGAGATCATGACTCTGGTTCACATATTCCTCCTTTGAACCAGACACATGCTGATCCAAGGAAGTCCGTTCCTGCAGTACCAAGAGACATCTTGAGCAATTTATTATATGGTGTTAGCACAGTTTAGTATATACAGTTGCGGCGCTCAATACTTGATAAATATGCAGACATAGATAGTTGCTGACCAGGATCGCTACTATCGCCTCAGTACAGACCCTTTCCCGAGCAGACGATGATGGATGTTGGGTTTTCAATTTCAGTGTATGGAGCTCAGTGAAATATTATGTTATAACTTTATTGCGTATCATTGCTAAGTTTTATTTAGTGTACTGTGTCCATAAGTTCCGTTTACTTCTTATTGCATTATTTGCTGCAGAAATAATTACAAAACTGTGTTATTTTAATGTGAACAGAATTTTACATGTTAACATAATCTATTCGCATCAACATTTTAAGTTTACAATGGAAGCTATTTTGAGGTTTAATAAAAAAGAATTTATATTGTTATTTTAATTTAGCACAGCTACCATCCTTAATTGTAGATAGATAATTTACCATACCACACCTATGAAATTAGTGTACGTACGATTGTGTTACTTCGTCTCTTAGGAAGTAGATAAATTCAATAATTCAGTACGTACTCGATTGTAGTATTAACATACAGACAAACTGAATGTGCGGCGTATCATACATGACATTATGCTTAATTATAATGTATAATTGCGAATACAGTAATATAAATTATAACCTACAATTTCCATATGACATAACATACCCCAACAAATGTAATGGCAGGGCATTGGAGACTTTGTAAATCTAGTAGCTCTAGTAATAGCGCTGTGAGCTTACCGTATTTCAATATAGTCAAGTGTCCAAAGGCCAATAAGGCAGAACTCATAAAGCGTTGGAACTAGCGATGAGGTAGTTCCTGCGATTTCGGAGGTCAAAATCGTTGAATTTATAAGAATATTTTTGTGGAGGTGCAGGTGATGGTATAAGCAAGGCATAATAAAAGCCTAAACTAACCTAATCTAACTTGTCACAGATCCGTATATGCTAGAGTATTAAGTACAAGGGAACTACTTCTGAGCTAGTTTAGGCTACTAACACAGTACATTAATCAGACTTCAGATTGGAGTACAGTAAGAAACGAATAAATAGAACTGAAAGAGAGACAAATTGCATTTACAAGTTATCACACGTAAGTTTATGCTTAATTATAACATAGGCTATAAATGCAAATAGTGAAAAATTGGCACAGTAAACATAACCTTTAATTGTAACATATCAAAATATCCGTGCGGTGCAACTCAAAATTATAGAATCGAGCATAAATGAATGTATAAGAATTTCGCAATATTTAATCCAATAAAGTCAGGTATTACACATAAGAACAACGTAATTTTTACACCAAAATAATATTACACCTTAACTCGCAAGTGAATTATTTCTGAAGTGTCTCATAATCATTGTTTAAATTTATTCATGCTATTACACTACATTTTAGAGAAAAATATGTTGCTCCTTATGCATTCCAACTAATTTATATGGTTCAAACAAAGAACATAATCCCGAACTCCCCTACCCTCCTTTTCTATATTTGACTTATTAATAATTGGAAGCGAAAAATTATTTATAGTCTTAGATAAAGGGAATAAAAAGAAAATGAATTCGTAACCTTATGCATAATATCAAATACCTACATTGCGGGAATGTGTAGCTTGGCAACCATCAACAATAAGGTGTAACCTGTAATTTCGTTTTTAAATTTGAAATATAAAGCCAGATAACAGTTCAACATTACACTTCGCTACGACATAACAAATTAAATATATGTGGTCATCAGATTCCTTCTATCCCCATCACACACTCAAAAACACTCCAAGTAATGTTATAAATAGTGTGTCTGTGATATTCAAAATACAAAATAAGCACTAGAAAAACACAACACATTCCTTGTGCTCCACTCACCTCTGGTTCATTTTTTAACATTGGGAATGAAATTGGCATCGGATCTTTATCAAATTTCACCTCATGTGTGAGAGCATGTCCCTGGTCCAAATATTCTTCGGAGTAATACATCTTGCGTAAGTTTATGTATAACAATTGTTTAACAGTTGCATGTTTCCAATTATCGTAATTATTTTAGACAGTTAGGGCCAGCGTTGCCAACACCAGTTTGCAGAAATACACTAAACGCTTAAAAATCTACGAAATATAGCATTAAACCCAATGGGTTTTAAGATCTATATTACATATTTAAAATAGTGCGAATTCGGCTATTTCATTGGAAGGGTTCATATGTGAAGCATCTTTATAGACGACTGAAAAACGTCACACCAAAACCTTTAGATTTGCCACTGCCAAAACCACCCTGTTGGCGACACTGGTCACGGCTGACCAAAGCCTTATAAAGTATTTTCAAGGCGGCATTGTTCAGACCGATGATCGAGGTTCAGAATCGCAGTGATTTCAAGTTTTACTCCTCTTTGCAATTATTATTTAATGGATAACTATTTTTCTTTTATTATTGCTTTTAATACTAATTAATAGTAACAGCTGATAATAGCTCATGGGTAAAACCCCAAGAATCAGTGACTGTTTTTTTCATACGTAGGGATAATAGGCTTACAAACTGTCCCGTATTTTCCTGGACAGTGCAGGATTTTGACCATTGCGTCCAACGTCCCGACATAATTTGCACATGCATCAAAATGTCCTGATTTCATGGCAATTAAGCATGACAGCTGATTTTCGTGCCTATCATATACTTGTATTTAGTCTGGATTGGAAGAAATTTCCGAACAGTCTTATACAGATAGGCTTGCAATATGTGACGAAATGGAGAAACGACTCTGGTTCTAGCACGCATGTAATTCTTGTTCATGAGTCATTGCAATAATCATACCAAGATCATATCTAAAGTTAAGGCAGGTTTTATCATAGTCTACAGAATACTTTTATGAGTCATATACACTTTGTGCTCATCTTATGCAGTTTGACGTTAGTTGGCGCCATTCAGTATTATGTCCACATTGTTTGCCAAATGAGGAGTGTTTACAGTTTCCTTAGGGGGAAGCAAAATTAAAGAATTCCCATAAAACGGAGTTATGAGCGACATCGTTTACCTACCTCCCCCTTATAGCTTGATTGTTCTACAATATATCGGGATATGATCATTAAATAAAAGTATTTTCGGGGAGGCGTATTTCTTACAGCGTTACATCCATATCCGCGATGTTTTGGACCCAGTTCAATAGGGCTTGAACTGTAGGTCAACTACAAATTATAATAGGGCATAACTTAAAACAATCTCTCTCTTTTTTCTCTCTTAAAGAAACACATGCATACATCAATAAAAATTTTGTAAGTATGCTAACAGAAACTTTTTTATATATATAGAGATTACCTTCCTGAAGATATCATATGAAATATAAACTCTATTCTATTTAATCTCGTCTTTAAGTTTACACATTATACCGCGTTTGTTTTTGCATTGTTGTGCAGTATGTTATTCATACATCTCAAGTGGAGGCCAGAACACCTGCAGACTTCTAACACAGGAGTACAGGCTGTTACAAAAGAAACATTACACTGCTTCCATTCCTCAAATGAGGGATAGAAATTCTTATACATTCAGAAATTTAAAATAAATATTAAACACCAGACACATTATCCGAAACCTTTAATCATCAATTTAAGGACAGGACCCTAATCATAAACAAAATCAAAAAAGTTTTTCTCAATATTTTCTAACATCAATGAAAAAAAAAAAAGTTGTGACAAGTTTGGGTGGTAGTACCCACATAGCCCCCCATAACTCTGCCTTTGTTTGTTCTACTAGATGCGTCATGCATTATTTTCGGCAGAAAAGTGAAAAAAATAAATAAATAGATACATATATTCATACATCTTGATGACACAACTTTTAACATTGTATCACTTGGTATTTGTATGATAATAACTATCTTATGTTAAATATTATTAACGTACCTTGTTAACATGTTTCGACCTATTTTTCGGTCATCTTCGGAACTGGTCGTTGTTGGTCTTGGCGTCTTCTGTTTCCTGTGTGGGTGCGTTTTGTAGTGTAGAGTCAAAGAGTGAATGTGTTTTGAAATTGAGTTGCGTGTTGAGAATATCGTTGGGTTGTGTTTTCGTGTGTCTGTATATTTCGTATTGTTCTAATGTGTTGAGATTCTGTCTTTTTGGTGGAATGTGCAGTATTTCCATGTCTGTGTTGATGTCTCTGTAGGTGTGGTTTGCATTTGTGATGTGTTCTGCATATGTGGAGGTGTTTTGCAGTTTTCTTATGACTGTGATGTGTTCTTTGTAACATGTTTGAAATGATCTGCCAGTCTGTCCTATGTAGTAGTTGTTGCAGGTGTTGCATTTGAGTTTGTATATGTCTGTGTGGTTGTATTCGTTTCTTTGTGTTGTTTTTGTGTGTTGAGATGTTTCTGTAGAGTGTTAATTGTTCTGTATGCGAAGTTGTAGTTTAATTTCTTGAATGGGGTTGCAACTTTATGTGAGTTTTGTTGTCGTACGCTTGTGTGATGTATTTTTGTGTTCTTGTGTTTGTGTTGTGTTCTTCTGTTTTTGTGTTATTGTTTTGTCTTATGTATTATGTTGGCTATTATGTTGGGGTTATATCCGATTTGTTGTGCTATATATTTGATTGTGTGTAGTTCTTCGTTATAATCCTGTTGGTTCATTGGTATGTTGAGTAGTCTGTGTACCATTGTTCGAAATGCTGCTTGTTTGTGTTGTGTTGGGTGATTGGATGTGTTGTGTATGTGTTGTTGTTGTTGTTGTGGGTTTTCTGTATACTTTGAACGTGTGTTTGTTGTCTATTTTTGTTATTGTGATGTCTAGAAAATTTATGGATTTGTTGTTTTCAATTTCTAATGTGTAGTGTAGCTTTGGGTGTATTTTGTTTATGTGTTGATGCAGGTTTTGGATTTGTCTTTTGTTTCCTTTGTATAGTATTAGTATGTCATCTACGTATCTGTGCCAATATATGATGTTGTCTGCGTGTTTGTTGTTGTCTATGTTTAGTATGTATGTCTGTTCTATGTGGTGTAAGAATATTTCTGCTAGTATGCTGGAAATGGGTAATCCCTTTGGGTAGGCCTTCAATTTGTGTGTAATATTTGTTATTGTATGTGAAGTAGTTTTGTTTCGTGATTATGTCTGTGGTGTGGATGATTTCTTTGATTTGTTCTTGTGGGGTGTTGTTGTTGTTTTAGCTTTTTTTCTAGTATCTGTAGTGCATCTTGAATGGGTATGTTTGTGTATAGGTTAGTTATGTCGAAAGTTACTAATGTTGTATTGTGTGGGATATGTTTGTCTTTTATTATATTTATTTACTAGGTCTATGTTGTTTTTTTATTGTTGTGTTTTCCAATTTTATGTTGTTCCTTATGGTTTAGTCCATACATAACACATCCAACCACCATACCTTGCTCTAAATCTCTCTTTTCATCTACTTCATTTTACTGACTATTTTATATTAATTAGGAATATCTGAATTATCTTTAAATATGCGGGGTTCGATCCTAGAACCTTGTGAAGTATATTTGGTTTAAGTTCATATTATTATATTTATACCTGGATGAACTTTAATGAGGAGGCAATTTATAGCAGAAATGTAAGTAGAGCCTAATGATATTTTATTATAGCACACGTCAAGTAGAGAGTGAAGCAATGCTTGGAGAGGTTATTGCTAGAAATTCTAACTCAAAACATCTGTACTGCAGTAGCTGACAAGTTGCACGTTTTCAAATGTGTTCGTAAATAAAAGGGGAATTTGCATAAATGACAGATGAATTGTGTGTGTATAACGTGTTTATTAATTATTGCAACAAATTGAAAATCATCAACTGCATTCTTTTTATCCATACGAAGTATGTAAAGGAATTTATAGTGACACTAAGTAACAATTCTATGAGAAAAACAATGGAAATATAACCTGGTTACAAAATTTGGTAGGAACAGTGAAGATATACTCTTAATGTTTTAATGCCTGAAATTGTATTTTACGTAAACATTTTTTTTTCCAATTGTATGGCAAGAAAAAGTGACGTAATGAACTTCTCCATATATTTCGGGCAGAAGACTAAATCATATCTGAGAAAAAATTGCTTAATAGACAGGTATGCACTCGACGAATATTATTATATAATATTATAAATAAAAGTACTCAATTACTCACAGCAACCATAATTCCTGTTGAGGATGTTGCTCTTTCCCAAACAGCAACAGCAATGATGCGTACGTAGAAGAATAATCCTCACTGTATTTGTGTATTAAAACGTCCAATTCTACATAAAAATTTGCACATTATATTAAACCGAACCACGTGCAAACAGATAGTCTTTTGAGCTTATCTTTACACATGAAACACATTCCAAAATTATCACAACTGAAAGGCATTTCCAGTATATCCGTCACTAGGCAGTTTCTTCTCAGCGAGTAACCCAACCATTTCCGTTACATCTTCAATTTCAGTATCATTCATTCTTCACTCACTCTTTCCAACACAGCATATTTCTTATTCTGTGTCCAATTAACGATCAATTTTTGTCCATACATATTTTTAATGCTTGTATTTGCTTCCCTTCACTTCGTAGTAATGTCCATGTTTCTGCTCCAAACAATGCCACACTCCATCCAAAGCACTTCATTAGTCACTTACTTCTCTTTCTAGGGTTCCACAAAAGATGCTTCTTTTTCTACTAAAAGGTTCGTTGATCATTCCTATCATCAATTTCATTTCAAGCAACAGCTGACGTTCCTGCTTATAGTACACCCCAATTATTTGAAGACGACCACTTGTTCTATTGCCTCATTTGGAGTTCCTGACAGTGGGCCTCGTCTTAATACACAATGGATGATGAAGAAACATTCTTACTACAAAATATACGAGAAAATAGATTTATAATTATTATTACACTTTTACTACGTCATACTACTTGTGACCAATAAAACGGTACGAAAGGACGTATTTCAACCAATGATGGCTGCTTATCGCACAATTTTATCGCTTCCCTAGCATTTGTTTCTTTGTTTGCCAACATTTGAAACTGCGCTAGTTTGGAAGTCAAAAAAAAAAAAAAAAAGAGAGAGAGAGAGAGAAAGGTAATTACAAACCACTCCAGTCGTTGCACAGCAGTTTCAAATATGACTCATAATTGGCATTCAAGAACAAGAATTAATAAAAATCACTGATCACACCTATGCATCCTCTGAAATCCTATTTACAAATAAATGAAAGAGCACCATTAGGAAATCCTGAATAAGTTGAATACACCATGTAGGCCTACATCAACAAGTTCCAATTCCCATTATGCACACGTCAATATAACATCAATTGAACCACCAACCACATTCAAATTTGAAAATTGTACGTTCCATTTAAAATAATTCATGTATATTTTTTATATCATCGTCGTTAATTAAAACTTTTCTAACACTTGTGTGTATTATTAGGTTATGTTATAGCTTCTGCTATATGATATTATGGATAGTCACGTATCAGAGATTGTTTAAAATTAAGATTTATTGAAAATCATCTGTCAAGTGACGTTGATTACTGGGATTCGGATAACTGATGTGGAATGCAACTATTTTAATAAAAATGAAATTGAATCAACAAAGCCTTCTTCACTAGTAACACTGCCATCGTGATATAGATCGAGAACTTCTCGACGAGAAGGCATTGACAGTAATCATAACTCACTACTGCCATCTAGCATGCATCTAGCGAAATATTTGTAATGTTGAGAAGGTACAGCAATACATATGAAGACAGTTGTATTTTCGTAAGTCAATGAATATTTTATTGTATTGGAGTACTTCGTTACTTCTAATCTTTATATACTGTCTCCTAATCGTGTAATGGCCAATTAAATCCCAATCGAGTTTTGATTGAGATTACTGTTGACAAAAGAGAGAATTAACGTTCGAGTTTCCTGCAAGTTTCTGCTTAATTACGAATGCTCACCTTTCATTATATATATTTAAACAATATTTCAAGTCTCGATGCCGGTTTATTGTGAACCAAGCCCAACAATTTAACTTACAGGACAGAGACAAACACATTCCACAAACACCGCATTACCAAGTCATTTCGTCGGTGCATTTGAAACCATATTTAACATAGTCTTCCTAAAGACACACGTTTCAGAGATCAGTCTTCAAAAGCTTCTCACGTAAAGGTGTTCATTGCTTCTTAGGCTACCTGAGCGAAGAAACATTTACTACAAAAATCATATTACAAAAAGGTTATGAACTACAGACTTGAGCACATGATTCGTTAAACTACAATTACTACAGAAACACAATTGACGTCACTCAACACTAAGATACATTTGAAAAAGTTTCTCGCCTGTACCCTGCCGTTCATGGTTTCTTAGGATAGTCGAATCTGAAAAACACTAAACACGAATTTAATATTTGAAAGATTTTTTCCTGTGTGCTGGCGAACATGGTTTCTCAATTCAGTCGAATGTGAGAAACACGTACCACAAACTTAACATTTGAAATGTTTATCGTCTATGTGAAATCATAACTGAATTTTCAAGTAAGAATAGCGCGAGAAACACTTACCAGAAACATCAAATTTGAAAGACTTCTCTCCCCCAGCGAAGACGTTCATGAGTTCTTGGAATATTCGAATGCGAAAACCCTTATCACACACATCACTTGTGAAACGTCTCTAGCCTGTGTGCAAGCGCTCATGCACTTTCAAGGTATACGAGCGCGAGAAACACTTACCACAAACATCACATATGAAAGGTTTGTCGCCTGTGTGTATTCGTAAATGCTCTTTCAAATGATCGGAGCGCAAGAAACACTTACCACAAACATCACATTTGAAAGGTTTCTGGCCTGTGTGCCGGCGTAAATGTTTCTTTAAGCTAGCAGACAATGAGAATTCCCTACCACAAACATCACATTTGAAAGGCTTCTCGCCTGTGTGCCGTCGTAAATGTGTCTTTAAGCTAGTAGACATTGAGAAATCCCTACCACAAACATCACATTTGAAAGGCTTCTCGCCCGTGTGCCGGCGTAAATGTGTCTTTAAGCTAGTAGACATTGAAATCCCTACCACAAACATCACATTTGAAAGGCTTCTCGCCCGTGTGCCGGCGTAAATGTGTCTTTAAGCTAGTAGACATTGAAATCCCTACCACAAACATCACATTTGAAGGTTTCTCGCCTGTGTGTATGCGTAAATGCAGTTTCAAGTAATGAAAGCGAGAGACTTACCACAATCATCACATTTGAAAGGTTTCTCGCTTGTGTGTAGTTGTAAATGCTGTTTTAATTGACTGGAGCAAGGGAAACCCTTACCACAAACATCACATTTGAAAAGATTCTCGCCTGTGTGCCGTTGCATATGCACTTTCAAATCACCGAAGCGCGGGAAACACTTAGCACAAACATCACATTTGTAAGGTTTCTCCCCGGAGTGAAGGCGTTCATGGTTTTTAGATTAGTAGAATGCGAAAACACCTGCCACAAACTTCGCATTTGTGGGTTTCTCGCCTGTGTGAATGCGTTCATGGCTTCTTAGACGATTGTACTGCAAAAAACTTGCCACAAACATCGCATTTGAAAGGTTTGTCGCCTGTGTGTAGTCGTAAATGGTGTTTCAAGGAATCGAAGCGAAGTAACCACTTACCACAAATATCACATCTGAAAGGTTTCTCGCCTGGGTGTAGTCGTGAATGCTCTTTCAAGTGACCGGAGCCGAAGGAAACCCTTACCACAAACATCACATTTGAAAGGTTTATCGCCTGTGTGTAGTAGCGAATGCTCTTTCAAATGACTAGAGCGCCAGAAACACTTAGAACAAAGATCACATTTGAAAGGTTTCTCGCCTGGTGAAGGCGTTCATGCCTTCTCAGATTACTGACTGAGAAAACACTTGCCACAAACATCGCATTTCAAAGATTTCTTGCCTACGTCCGTGGATAAATGGCCGTTGAGTTTTTCCAGACGAGAAACATGTTTTTAGACGATTCTAATTCCATTTGCTTCTCACTTTCACGAGTCCGCACGGCTTTTGCGGTGGAATCTGAATTCTTGGGAATCTCGCACAAAGTCTCGTTCTCTTCAAGAGAAAGACTATCCCATTCTGATGATTCAGTCCTCTCATTCGTAGCTGCAATCCTGAAGTAAATATAATATCAATGTATGAATTAGTCCCAACAAATATACATTCAGATACTGAATATTAAAAAAGCTATTTCATGACAAGGTGAATTACGATTAGAGATATAAGATTGTAATTAATTTATTAGTAACACAGGACATAGAAAAATATCTCAACTATTTGGACTTCATCTGTACAATAAATTTAATAAGGATTACACCACGTTAGACTTGTTGTCAGGTTTTTTTTTTTTTTATAAGCCCCTCTGTTGAAAGTCCCTGTCTTTGAGTGGGCTAAATTATGCGATTATTTCAGAAATTAGGGAATTCCAAATGCCCAATAACTTTTTCTAGCTCTCCTTATTGTGATATATAAAGACCTTTTTAGTTTTTAATTTTATGAATTTAAAATCAGGAAAATTCGGAGTCGAACATTACTGATTCCATTTCGTAGCAAGCGTCTTCATGAGAAAATTTGAATTGGTATTATCTCTAACCTTACCGTCCTCTGATATCCATCTTCTACCTGCAGTTTTGTGCTAGACTCTTAGGAAAGTACAAATTTAACCGAGTGCATCACTCGACTACACACTAAAGTAAAGAGCATTGGAGGCATCATCACAATATCCTCAATTACTTCAATTTTTCACTGCTTATTTTAAATAATAAAATAACAATTATTTCAGAAGCAATATCAATGTTCGGCAGTAAGTATAGCTGTAACCAGTTTTTCATCCATGAAACTTAACAAACAGACAATAATTTATTGCTGTTCAGTTTTATGGACTGCAAATCTAACGTAATATTGCCTGATATAGAGAATGTTATATCCAAAATATTCCTTAAATATGGTGCGTCTGCAGCAGGTCCTTCAAGTGAGAAAAATGACTCTTGTGATATAAGAAAACGTGTTTCAACATTGAGAGTACAGATTGCAATTGCAACAAACAAGCAATCAAGTAAAAGCTTAGGAAGAAACTAGCTTTCCTTGTTGTTCAATTGGTACACTGACGTACAAAGACATCTCACCTTCGATTTTATGATCATGTAAGCGAATTTTTACTCACAGAATAAGTCAGAAGCTAAGTATGCAAAAACCAAACAAACTTTAAAACAGTATCCTTCAGTCTCAAAGGTTTCACCATTATTGGGGCGCTTACAAAGTGTCAGGAAAATGACGTAGTTCAAGCATAAATTATTATCATAACTGACAATATCTGCGGTATCACGCTAAGCCCAATGTAGTTTTGCAATCAGTAGAGTGGGATGAAGTATTGATTTCTATAATGCGGGTATTATTTGTCAGTACGATTTACAACACCGACTTTTATCTTCACCATTAAAAAAATAAATAAATAAATAAGTAAATAAATAAATATGTAAAAAAAGTACATAAATAAATTTACAATAAAATGAATAAGTAAATATATAAATAAATAAATAAATTAGTAAGTAAATAAAAAGGTAAATAAATAAATAAATAAGTAAATAAGTCAATAAGTAAATAAATAAATGATTAAATATATAAATAAATAAATAAGTAAATAAATAAATATGTAAATAAAAAATTAAATAAATATATAAGTAAATATGGAAGTAAATAAAAGAGTAATTAACAAGTAAATAAGTAAATAAATAGATAAATATATAAATAAATAAATAAATAAATCAGGAAACAAGTAAATATGTAAGCGAATAAATAAGAAAATAAATAAGTAAATATGCTAGTAAATAAAGAAGTAATTAATAAGTAAATAAATGAATAATTAAATAAATATATAAAAAATGAAATAAGTAAATAAGTAATTAGATAAGTGAGTAAATAAGTAAGTAAATAAGTACGTAAATAATAAGTAAATGAATAAATAAATAAATAATCAATTAATCAATGAGTAAAAGATATATCAATATACAATTAACTAAAACTGGCAAATTAATATTACACAGTTACTTTGCAACTGTGATTAACGCTTTGCAGAAGAATGCTTGGATTGGACGCAAAGTAGAACCGTAGTACATAATTTTCTAGGAAATATAAAAACTTCAATTGTAAACAAAATGTAGATATTAAGTCGGAGGACTTCAAAACCCTGGGCTGGAATATGAGTGTAAAGGTGCACTACTTGCATGTCCATCTATATTACTTTCCTGAAAATCTACGCATTTTTACTGAAGAACATGAAGAAATGTTTTAACAGTACATTATGGTAACCAGATACCAAGGGAAGTGCAGTGTGAATGTGATGACTGATTATTGCTGGATGATTCTGGCAGACAGTTCTTCTGAAGCTGCGTCTGGTCAGTCAAGCTAACAGACACTTCAAACACAATGAACTTTACGTGAAGACTCGCACACCACACTCACCTTTCCGTCAAAACCTCGTTGTCCTCTGGTGTTACTTCCACTCTTGGCTCCTCATTCACTACGTCCGAGTCAGTCTGCATTTCCTAGAAATACAAAGGAAATAAAACCATAAGATAGCACAATTTACATTAAGAAAAGCGCATCGAATTTAGATGCCACACAACTGCTTTTAAATCATATCAGGTCTAGTATAATTTTAGTTCATAGAATACAATTCTTGGGGAAATTTTTCGTAGATCTGCGTTCTAGAACCTTTTTCATCACGTGGCACACAAATGTGTAATATAAAATCCTGCAGGACAGTCATATTATCTAAACCTCTTTCCCCAAGCAGAAGAGGAATTTTGAGAGTTTTAGAAGGGAACGAGTAATGGTACTATAAAATCCAAATAATTAAGATAAATGTATATGCACTAATATATAAAATAAAATATTTTAAAACTTATATGACTTATTTTTACTCAACATACGGAGGAATGATAAAATTGTCAATGGTGAAAAGGCGCAAAAGAAGTTGAGAAGAGAAACAAAATACATATTATTGACGAACTGAACTAACACACTTTTTTTTTTTTCTAACTTTATGATAGAAATGCAAAATTTAATGTGAAAAAATTATTCCAATGCAATATCAGTGTCAAACATACCGTATTATGAATGTTTTCTTAACTTCATATTTAGAAAATACGGAGAGATACAATATTAAAACATGTTTTGATAAGATATCTAATGCAGGAAACATTACTTTTTATAAAAACAAGTGAAATACGACAGATTTTAAGGTTGGCACTTCACTAATCTGTCCATCCTATATGCGAATCTGTCATTCTCTTCTCTGTTCCTTGCAAACCCACACTTTGTTCACTGAACGTTGACATGTGCCATATTTGAGATTTTGCCGCATACCAATGCATCACATGAATACGCACAGCCACGCTGGTGGAAAATGACTGTTATAGAGTAACTGTTTGACCACTTACAATAGAAGAAATTTTCCATTAACGATTAATCAATAATTTCTAGTTTCGAATTTGGTGGATTTTGTAAGTGGTTTAGAACAATTTAACAACTGCAATGGTTATCCAGTGTCTCAGTGAAGTGAAGGTGATAATGCCAGCGAAAAATGTCTATGGTTCAGTGCCGAGAGTTAACCAGCATTTTCTCTCAATGGGTTAAGGGGTAATACCTGAAAAACTTCAAATAGGTAAATTGTCCCAACCTGTACCTGGACAGCGATTTGCTAGTTTCACGATCAGACATTTTAATTGTAACTCCACGCTTTTGAAAGAAATTGGTACAATCCACATTTTACTGACAATGTCTACTACCAAGTCATTGTATGACCACAAATTTTTACATTACCAGGTATATAATAATTCGGTTGAGTTCCCTTTCTATAGTACATGTATGATTATTACTTTTTCTTCCAGTTTTGCTCCATAAATTCTGCCAGGGAAAATCATTAAGTATACAATTATACTAATGCTCCCGTACACAAAGATCCCTTTGCTGAGACAATACTGAATATTATATCGTAGAGATAAAAAAAATAGTTAGAAAATTCGTTGAACAATTATGTGAACATCATAAATTTCCCGAGAATTTCAACTAAGTTGTAGTCTAGTCATAAGAAGTAAACGAAATTCAAATACAACGTTTTGTTCTAGTAATTTAAAAATTGGCAAAATAAGGTTTCTAATTTTACGTCTCTCTACCTGTACTAAAATTAAATACAGTTCACTGACAGATTAATAAATAAAATATACAACAGTATCATGTATGCTGTAACAGCATGTATATATCACAACATTTTGCGAAATTGAGAACCTATTCTGCAATCCACTCAAAATAAATTATAAGTCGTAAAAAAAAATTTACAAAATATTTTCTCTTTATGCGTGAGATAATATTCTACATAAGATACATTGCAAATACGTAAATACTTATAAACAAAACGTGAAAAAAATGAAATCACGAGATAATGTATGTACATACATCTAAAACAAAATCTAATACTAGTAAACGGTGAAATGTATTAAGAATTTTACGTTTTCATATCTAAAACAAACCGTGATAACACTCCAGAATTAGTTCCCTACAACATGACTTATCTTGTAACACTAAATAGTGATAAGTGTTTTTCTGTCTCTATCATGAAGTAAAATGCACTGCAAATACTGTTCTAAAAAGGTAGTATCTGTAACAATCAAAATAAAGATAAACACCGGAAGTAGAACACAGTGCATTCCTTGTGCTGCACTCACCTCTTGTTCAAGTTTCACCATAGGGAACGAAATTGGCACGGGATCTTTCTCACATTTTACCTCTGATAAGAGATCAGAGCTCTGGTTCTCATATTCCTCTTTTATGCCAGTCACGTGATGATCCAAGAAATTTCGTTCCTGCAGTACAAACAAATGTCTTAAAAGAGCAATTGATTACAGGGTGTTAGGAGATGACTTCTAACTTTGCAAGTTGTTCTCTATGCGACGGTATGGCACAGAATAATTATAACTCGCAGCATGTGCTTTACATTATGATGAATAAGTCAAGGATTTATATGCAGATGCATATTTTGATGCAAAAACACGTTATATATGTCACTAACGTCTGTGACAATGAATACGCAATGTTAACTGTGCATAAGTTTTTTTAATATTTTGGCCATTACAGCATATAATATAGGCTAGTACTGTGCACTATATTGTAGCAGTTTCAACATTGTTTAGATTAACAACATTATTTGCGTACTTGTGTAAAAAACAATAAGACTCTGGATTGTTCTGGTGTCAGCACATAATATTCTTTGTTCGACTATACTCGAAGGCTATAAATCCCTTGCGTATGAAGGGAAGCTATTGAAAAACCACCACTGCATGCTTTTGTTTCATTGAACTACTGCACAAAAGAAAATATTCCCAAACATCGCTACCTTACTAACTCTAACACCCCTATCCTCCTTTTCAATGCTTGGCTTATCAATTGAAACCGAAAAATGATTTTGAGACTTAGACAAAGAGAAAAAAATGAATTTGTGTCGTTAGGGATAATATAAAAAATCTACATTGCGGGAATGTGTAGCTTAGCAACGATTAAGAATAAGGTATAACCTGTAACTTCGTTTTTAAATTTGAAATATAAAACCAGATAACAGTTCAACATTAGGCTTTGCTACAACATGACAAATAAAAAATATATTGTCATCAAATTTCTTCTATCTCCATCACAAACTAACACGCACTGCAAATAATATTATAAAGAGATAGTGTATGTGATAATCAAAAATACAAAATAAACACTGGAAGAACACAGAGTGCATTCCTTGCGTTCCACTCACCTCTGGTTCACGTTTCACCATGGGGAACGAAATTGGCATCGGATCTTCATCAATTTTCACCTCATTTGTAGGAGCATGTCCCTGGTCCACATATTCTTCAGAGTAATAAGACATCTTTGCGTTCGCTTACGTATAACAGTCGTTTAATTGTTCCATTTTCTACCGTAATTAATCATTACCAACGAGTTATAATATTGTTACTCGTTGACCGCTACGGTACAAGGTGGTCAGGGCTGACTAGATCCTTAACGAAGTTTTTTCAAGCGGACGTGATCAGACAGACGATCGAGATTCTGAATGGTTGTAAATTCATGTTTCATTCCTCTTTGTAAATATTTAAGGTCCAAGAATCAGTCTCTTTTTTTCCATACCCATAGGGTTATTTTACGACGCTGTACCAACATCTAGGTTATTTAGCGTCTGAATGATATGAAGGTGATAATCCCGGTGAAATGAGTCCAGGTCATTTCTGACCGTTACTCCACAGTTGTGGACTCTCTCATGCATATCCTATACTATCTTTTCCTTTTCTGGTAACAACGTCATAGCATGAGCAAATCTTATGCTCTTTACTCTTCTTCCTATTACTATTTAAGATGAGATGATGTCACTTACCAGCAACGAGGGAAAAGGATGAACTTTTTATACAGGAAAACTCTGAAATTAACCTAAAATCCACAAATTTTTTAAACTCAAGCCCCCTGCCCCCAATATTAAATTAAATGCTGAAATGCCACACAATGTGTGCATATGCAAGTATCATTCGAACATGAATATTGGAAGAAAAGTTTTTTACATTCTCAGGTGGTTGTGAAATATATAAAGAAAAATGGAAAATAGTGTGTGTGAATGAAGATATCGATAGATCAACGGAACATTATAAAGTAATATTAAAGATCCTATCAGAATCTAAAATACTGAACAAAATACGAGACACATGCTTTTCAAGGAGATGTTAAGATAGTTAGTCTGTTTCTTGAGCTCAGCTATCATACATATTACAGGCCAATGTTAGCTGGAATATAGTAGACTTTCTTTAAAACCTGTTATTATATTTATGAAATTGGCATGTTGTAGCGGGATGCAGAAAATATTATATAAAATATGCATATTTCTCTCAATGTCTAAATAGTGGTTAATTATAGATTGTCATTGTTATATTTTCCTTTGATTGAGGTTCTGGCTGATATGTACTTCTATTATCAGGCAGTATATCTCACTTGACGATATGTGTCAGAGGAAGGACAATCGTTTGCATCCATCTGAAGACTGATTAGAATAATATGTAACTAATCGGCAGTGTATTCAATGGAGGAAAGTAACTGGCTACCCTGCCCCATTGTCTCCTGACGTAGTTGCCTCATAAGTGGTGTATTTTTATAATACTTGAGGTTTAGACCTGTCTTCGGACAGTTGATTAAGCAACATTAACGGTAATATTCATCAAACTTTTTGTTGTTCATGCTGACAGTTTCGGTATTAATAAACCTAAAGTACCTATTTTCAGCATTCGTGGCAAGTTATTTTCAATCTGCAACCTTTGTGGAACTTATTCGAAAGCGTAAGATTTGAAAATTACGTCTTGATTTCGTGATCAAATAAATAACAAACAGAAATGCATAAACAATTTTTTATGTCCCACCGTTAATGGTAAGGAAATGCTTTTATGATAAATCATTACAGTATAAATGCAATTTTTAAATATGACTGCCTCTTAACCAAGAAGGTCTAGTTTTGAAGATGAAACAGAACAACCTTCAAAATGTACACAAACATAGCAGAACTTTTTCATATGTTTATATTTGCAAAGAAATAAAAGTGAGAAGTTTCTGCCACCAGTCATAAAATTCGCTTCATATAATTACCAATAATAAATGAATCAATATATATATATATATATATATATATATATATATATATATATATATATATATATAATCATCACTTATGTCACAGTTAAAGAGAGACTATAAGATTTGAATGAAACAATTTTGCTTTAACTTTTAAATTTTTTAAAGATTATTCATGCCAGTTCAATTAAACTAATTTTGAGAAACTGTTGCACCCGAAATTATGAAATTTGTTTGAATTCAGGACGTCTTGTGCAGAAGTATGGCAAAATTGTCATTACAGGACTATTTTCACAGATGATAAAAATTTCACCAATGAATAGAGTTCCAGACGGGATGATGATAAACTCTATGACTCGATAGATATTAGAGAACAAAACTTCGATCCGGCGCCGAGGATCGAACCCGATTACTGGTTCAAAGTACCAAGTGCTCTAACCAATGGGCTACGCCGAAGCCCAATCCTCAACACCGCATTAAATCGCCCTACACGTGTTTTTCACTTTGTAGCTTGAATTCAAGTTCGACATATATGTAGACATTTAAATTAAGTCAAGTGGCATTATACTAGGAGCGCACTCAACTGAGTCAGTTGATAATCGGGATTCCACAGTAATATGCACTGTTGGGCGAAGAATCTACGTAGAGATTAATGTTTGGTACTACAGAATATATGTTTTGATAAAAAAGTAATCTTTACATAGATTCTTCGTCCATTACGGTAGAATCCTGACCACAAAATCACTCAATTGAGTGCGCCCCTTGTATAGTGGTAGTTGAATAAATATATAAGTCAACATATGTGTCGAACATGGAGTTAGGCCACAAAGGGAAACCCACTGAACTAGAGGGGATTCGATCCGGTGGTGTGAATTAAATATACGACGAGAAAATAGATTTATGACAAAAGAGTTAAACACCTTTCAGTTTCTCATTAATTGCAAACGCTCAAATTTCAATGTATTTTAACAGTATTTCAGTTCTCGTTGTAGTTTTCCTTCCCGGGTTATTGTGCACTTGACAGTTTTATCTTACAGGACAGAAAAACACAAACATCGCATTACCAAATATTTTCGTCAATACATTTGAAAACATATTCCAAATAGTGTACCAAAAGAAACACGTTTAAGAGATATCAGATTTGAAAGGCTTCTCGCCTATAACTGATAATGGCTTTTAAGGCTACTCGACTGCGGAAAACGTGTACCAAAAAAATCGTATTAGTAAAGGTTATTACCAATAGATTTTAGTACATGAATAGTACAACTACTAGCGAAACACAAATGTCGGCCGTCACATTTGGATGGTTTCTCGGTTGTGCGCAAGAGTTGATGGCTTTTACGTCTACTGGACTCACAGACTCACCCAAGCTGAACATCGCATTTGAGACGATTCTTGCCTCTGTACTTGTGATCATGGACTCTTCTCCCATGTTTCTGCCCAATACAATGCCAAACTGCATACAAAGCACTTGACTTAGTTTTTTTCCAGAGCTCCACAAAAGATACTTTTTTTCCTGTTAAAAGATTCCTTGACAGTTGTTTTACTCAATTTGAATTCCTGGAAGCTAGTCATGTTACTGCTTACAGTACACCCCAAGTATAAGAAGCTGTCCACATGCTCTACTGCCTCATTTAGAATTCGTAAGTTTACATTATAAATTTTTCTTCCTAAGACCATGGTCCTCGTCTTATTTGAATTTATACTCATCCCATACTACTGCTCAGAGCTGTTATTTAGTTCCAGTAGCATATCTCCAGCGACTAGGGATTATAAATAATACACACTGAGCGAATCTTCCTGTGTTTTGTTTCTCTGTGCGCCGGCGTTTAGTTCCACTTTCAAGCGCTAGAGGTTAGTGTAATCGAGCACATGCTAAGATAATAATTGAGAATAGAGTTGAGACACAGGATCCAAACATCATCGCCTACCTTAGTTTATAATCCAGTAACGCTTTGCTTCAAATAAATTTAAGTTAACAGCTTTTCCTTATTTCTCAGTGACAAACTAGTTGTAATAATAATTTGTCATATTTTATATATAATAAATTATATTATAAAATAACATAATACATTATTAAATTATGTATCAAATTCGTTTAATATTTGTATACAATATAATATAGGTATATGGTTTTACTTCTTAAAGGAGCTATCTTCTTCCATTTTCAGCACTACCAAATCATTACATATTTTTATTGTTGTTGGCGTCAACGTCTCAACTCTCATTGTAAAGGAACTCTAGTGTCTACATATTACAGTTAATGACGGATTAATTGTTCCATCGCTCCAATTTATTTTATTTCAGAGCATAATGTACATAGATATATTAATTGTACGTGTTATATTTCTGTTATCTGGTGCGATGTCAGTGACATACCATGGAAGAAAGGAGAATGTCACGCTCAAACAGGTTTAAAGGTGATTGAAATCAGTTGTGCTACATCAAAGTATCGACGCGAAGTGTATAATAAACTATACGCTGATATCTCTTAGTATTATCTCTTCTGATAACAACGCCATATCATCAGCAAATCTCATGAACTTTATTCTTATTCCCCTATCAGTCCTCCCACGTTTTGAAAAGCGTTCTTCAAACACAGGTTAAACTAATACAAAATAAACACACACAATTTCTTACGAAGTCAATTCTAGTGGTAATCTGGTTAGATGCATGCAGCATAATACTGAAAGTGATTCTACTCAATTTCTGAGCTAGATAGACACGAAGGATGAACATGCGCCCTTCCTGCAAAATATGGGACGAGAAAATAGATTTATGAGAAAAGAGTAAATGAACTTTCACTTTCTTTGCACAATGTATTGTAACAGCACTTCAGTTTTCGTTGGCGTTCTCCTTCCATGTTTGTAGACCTAACAGTTTTATTCTACTAGACAGAGATAACACACATTCCACAAAACATCCCGTTACCAAACCTTTTCATCAGTATAATTGAAAACATATTTAAAATGTTTTCCAAAAAAAAAAAAAAAAAAGAAGAAACTTCTTTCACAAATAAAAGACTAAAAAGGCTTCTCGCCTATACCTGTTAATGCCTTTCAAGACTACCCGACCTTTAACACAAATATCACATTTGAAAGATTCTTCGACTATGTGCCGACGCAGATGTCCTCTCAGGATACTCAAGATATTGAAACATTTACCACAAATATCACATTTGAAAGGTGCAACCTCCGTATGCAGGCGTTTAAGGGCTGTTAGTTCACCTGACTGCGAGTAACACTTACGCCAAAAATCACTTTTCAAATGTTTCGCGCCAGATTGCAAAAGTTCATTGGCTTTTAGGTAAAGCTACTGCGAAAAACACTTACCATAAACATCACATTACTAAGGTTTCTCCCCGGTATGGAGGCGTTGATGGGCTTTTAGGAGACTTGATTGCGAGAAACGTTTACTACAACCATCACAATTATAAGGTTTCTCGCCAGAGTGCACACGTTTATGTACTTTTAAGGCACACCACTGCGAGAAACACTTACCACAACATCACATTTGAAAGGTTTCTGCTCATAATGCACACGCTCATGGCTTTTAAATCCCGACGACCAAGTGAAACACTTCCCACAAACATCACATTTGAATGGTTTGTCGCCTGTGTGCCGACGTAGATGAGATTTTAAATTAGTCTCCTGTGAAAAGCACTTACCACAAAATTTACAATTGAAAGGCTTCTCGCCAGTATGAACGCGTTTATGGCTTTTTAAACCACCCGACCGCAAGAAACACTTGCCACAATCGTCACACTTGAAACGTTTCTCCCCGGTGTGCAGACTTTCATGAGTTTTCAGACTTTTCGAGTTTGAAAAAGACTTAGCACAAACTTCGCAATTGAAAGGGTTCTTGCTTACGACCATAGATGAATGACTGTTCAGATTTTTGCAGGCGAGGAACATATTTTAGACAATCGTAATTCCAACTGCTTCTCATCTTCACGAGTCCGCTCAGGTTTTCTCGAGGAACGCGACTTCTTAGGAACCTCGTTCTCTTCTAGAAGAAGGCTGGCCAATTCTGTTGATCCAGTCCTCTCATTCCTATTTGCAATCCTGAAGTAAATATACTATCAGTCTATAAAATAGTCACAAATATACAATCCATTATGGAATATTCTAATCATAACAAACCTATTTTATGAGGAAGTACATTACGACTAGAGATACATGCTTGTAATTAATTTATGAGTAATTGTGCAAGTATCAAAACTGACTAAATAATTTGCCTTCACCTGTACAATAAATTTCATAAGGATTACACCAAGTTAGTCAACTCTCAGTTAGCTTTCATTTTTAATGAGCCTCTCTGTCCACAGTCACCTGACTTTGCTTTACTCTTTTTCAACTCGAGCACGCTATTTTTAGATTGTTTTGAAATTCGAGATTGCACATGTGCTATAACTTCTACTATCTTTTAATCTCGTGATGTCTAAAATCATTAAAGTTTTTAGTTTTGTCACTTTAAAATTAGAGAAAACCTGATCAGTATTATCTGTAACTTGGTATTTATTGTTTTGCGAACTTTAAACTAGTAACAAATACATTCATTTTTATATGTTGAGTAGAACTATTAACAAGAGTGCTACCTACGAACATTTGAAGTAAATTGGAATTATTTCTTCGCCATTTTGACCAGTGTGCAGACTTTAGGAAGAAGTACATCAGAATCATTTACAGCGATGTCCAGCACTTTCCTCTAAACCAGCGATGTTACCATTTCTTTTACGTGCTGTTTTTCAATTCCGTTCCAGGACACCACGTGTTCAAACATTACCTCCCCTGATACGCCTCTCCAACCTGCAGTGTTATGCTAGACGTCATGGGGACGTACAAATTTAACACAGTGCATCGCCCGACCTCATGCTAAAGAGTAAAGAGCAAGGAAGACATCACAATATCCTCAATTACTTCAATTTTTACTTCCTATTTTAAATATTAAATTACAAATTTTGATTAAGAGATAATATAAATGTTCCGCAGTATGTATAACTGTAACAAGTTTTTCTCTTGCACGAAACTTAACAAACTTTGGCTAAGGTGGCGCTTGAAAGAAATAATTTATTACTTTCAGTTTTAAGGACTGCAACTGCTAAATAATATTACTTCATATAGAGAATGTTACATCCAAAATAATCGTTAAATGTGAAGGGTCCGCAGCAGGTCCATGATGTGAAAAAATGAACTTTTGAGATATAAGAAAACGTGTTTCAACATTGTGAGTACACATTGCAATTGCAACAAATAAACAATCAAGTAAAACCTTAGGAAGTAACTATTTTTCCTTGCTGTTCAGTTTGTACACTGACGTTCAAAGACATATGAAATACAATTTTATGATCATTTAAGCGAACATTATACCAACAGGATAAGTTATAAGCAAACATAAAAAATGGAAACAAACTTTGAAATAATATCGCTAGTTATCAATAGGTTGCACGATTATTAGGGCGCTTATAAAGTGTTCGTGAAAATGATGACGTAGTTCGAGCATAAATTAATATTATAACTGACAATATCAGCGGTTTCCCGCTAAACCCAGTGTAGTTACACAATCAGTAGAGGGGGATTAAAAATTAATTTCTATAATACGGGTATATTTGTCGAGTACGATTTACAACACAGACTAATGTCTTCGCCATTTCTTCAAAGAAGCAATAACTATGGACGCCACACTTACACCAATAAATTTATTTTCATTATTGATTATTGGGTCAGGTATTTTTGAACGTCTGTGTGCATGTATTCGTATACCAGTATATGGTTCATTCTTCCAATGTTTCGTGACACAATATAAGTCAGGTACAAATACAATATAATTTCGCCAAGAAAAAATATATAATAGGATGCGAAACTTTGGTCAGCACCATCTGGCGTCGGGGGCAGAAATAAGATGATCAGAGCCAAACGTCGTAGGTGATGAACATTAGAACTACGTGTTGGGTACATTACCTAGAATTCTCTATTTATCCGTTCGAGATATTGCTCGAGACGAGATGGCAGACAAAATCTTGCTAATAAGTGAACATAAAGTGATAGGCGTGTGTATAAGCAGTTTATGTTAAACAGTCATGTTTATGGACGTTATAATAATTGTCTTGAATGTATTGTAAAGTAATAGTAATATAATAAATTGAACTATCTAAGCAGTACTTGCAGACTTTTCCATTGCGCTCTATACTAAATAACCAAAGAATTCAATCCCAATTGTCTAACTTTTGCTTTATTTTTATCTCTGTCTGGTTACATTTTCATTGGGTAGTGTAAAATAGATCGTCTCTTTTATATTCCTGTTGCCTAAGATAAGAATTTTCAGCAGAAGATGCTGTGAGAAATAAAAATAAGAATGTTTCATTTTAAATTGGGTTAGTTTTGAATATTGATGACGGTGGGAGGGAATACTTTCTGCACTGTTTAATATTTTCGTCACCATGTGCGCTGGAGTAATTACTCTTTTCGCCACTTGGTGCGCTGCTAGATGTAATAACGCCCCTCCCCAACAGGTGGCAGCAAGATCAATTTCTACAACAGCGCCTCTAGGACGTGTTACGGAAAACTCAGTAAGTTTGGCATCCTATTACATATTCATTCACGATTTCGCCTAGAAGAAAATGCTATATAATTTAACGAGAAGTACTCTTAATTTATAAGCAAATAGTCATAAAATCTTAAATATATATCACAAATATTGCAACTTCATAATTTTAATGGTTTATTTCTTTATCATTTGTGGAATATGTTATATAAAATCATTACAATTAATTTAATGCTGATTATTATTTTGCATGAAGTATCTCAGGCAATAATAACATAAACTGTCTCATTTATGTGATTGTGATTTCTCCTACAACTACAAACTTTAATTACTGTAAATTTTCTACATCCCTGCCTGAACGCTAGTAGTCATAATAGTACTAGCAGTTGCAGCATGGAGTCAGTTACAGTGAAGCATGTGGCTATGACGTAACTTCAGAATCATAAGTTGCCGTGAGATATATTGAAGAGTTAAGAGAGTGAATGGCTTTACAGCTAAGAACTATACATTAGTTAATAATAACACCAACATGTTTCTTGTGTGAATGGGACAGTATGGCTAGGTCTATGCATTCCAAGAGGAGACAGTGGCCAAACAGAAAGAAATCATAAATTAGAGAAACAACGTTGCTCAATTACATTGCATGTATTATTGTAGTACGGTAGTATATCTGGTGTTATGGAAGTGAAAGACTGATGACCTTAACTACACCACAATGCATGAACGAATGAACAGATGAAGGAATGAATAAACAAAGAAACAAACAAACGAATAAATAAATAATAAATAAATAAATAAATAAATAAGTAAATAAATAAATAAATAAATAAATCCATCAATCAATCAATGAATAAATAAATAAATCCATCAATGAGTAAATAAATAAATAAATATATACATAAATAAATACATACATAAATGAATAAATAAGTAAATATGTAAATAAATAAATACATAAATAAATAAATAAGTAAATACGTAAATAAATAAATAAGTAAATACATAAATAAATAAATAAATCCATCAATCAATGAGTATATAAATAAATATATCCATCAATCAATCAATGAGTAAATAAATAAATAAACACATCAATCAATCAATCAATCAATGAGTAAATAGACAAAAAGTAAATAATTAAATAAAAGACGCAAATTATTTTCACACAGTGACATTGCAATCATGATTAACACTTTGCAGAAGAAAGCCTGGAATGGACTTAAAATATTACCGTACTACATAATTTCCTATGGAATTATTAAGACTTCTATTACAAACAAGTATACAAATTAAGTTGGAGAGTTTCGAGACCTTGAGCTGCAATATGACTATAAAGGCCCACTTCTTGCATGTACATGCAGTGTGAATGTGATGACTGATTATTGCTGGATGATTCAGGCAGACAGTTCTTCTGAAGCTGCTTCTGGACAGTCAAGTTAAGAGACACTTCAAACACAATGAACTCTATGTGAAGACTCGCACACCACACTCACCTTTCCGTCAAAACCTCGTTGTCCTCTGCTGTTACTTCCACTCTTGGCTCCTCATTCACTATGTCTGAGTCAGTCTGCTCTTCCTAATACAGAGCAAATAAAAAAAAATAGACACGCTGGTGGAAAATGACTGTTATGGAGTAACTATTTGCCCACTTATAATAAAAGAAATTTTCTCTGAACGATTAATTCAATAATTTCTAGTCACGAATTTGGTGGTTTTTGTAAGTGGTTTACAACAATTTAACAACTGCAATGGTTATCCAGCGTCTCAGTGAAGTGAAGGTGATAATGCCAGCGAAATGTGTCTGCTGTTAGTGCCGAGAGTTAACCTGCATTTTCTCTCAATGTGTTAAGGGGGGTAATACCCGAAACCTCAAACAGGTAACTTGTCACAACCTGTATCTGGACACCGATTTGCTAGTCTCACGGTCGGACATGTTAATTGCAACTCCACACTTGTGAACGAAATTGGTACAATCCCCATTTTTTCTGATAATGTCTAATACCAAGTCATTGTATGACTTCATATTTTTACATTACCAGGTATATAATGATTCGGTTAAGTTCGCTTTCTATAGTACATCTATGCTCATTACATTTTCTTCCAGCTTTGCTCCATAAATTCTGCCAGGCAAAATCATTAAGTCTCCAATTATACTAAAGCTCCAGTACAGAAAAATTCCTTTTCTGCGACAATATTGATTATTATATCGTAGAGAAAAATTGGTTACAATATTCGTTGAACAATTTTCTGAACTTCATACCTTTCCCGAGAATTTTAACTAAGTTGTAGTCTAGTCATAAGAAGTAAGGGAAATTCAAATACAATGTTTATTTCTAATAATTTTAAAATTGGCAAAATGAAGTTTCTGTACTAAAATTGACTCCAGTTCACTGACAGAATAAGGGTAAATAAAATATACAACAGTTTCATGCATGCTGTATCTGGAGATATATATATATATATATATATTTTCTCGCCTGTGTGCTGGCGAACATGGTTTCTTAGTTTAGTCCAATGTGAGAAACACGTACCACAAACTTAACATTTGAAAGGTTTATCGTCAGTGTGTAATCATAACTGCATTTTCAAGTAAGAGTAGCGCGAGAAAACCTTACCAGAAACATCAAATTTGAAAGACTTCTCTCCCATGTGAAGACGTGCACGAGTTTTGGAATATTCGATTGCGAAAACACTTACCACACACATCACATGTCAAACGTTTCTAGGCTGTGTGCCAGCGCTCATGCACTTTCAAGGTATCGGAGCGCGAGAAGCACTTACAAAACATCACATACGAAAGGTTTGTCGCCTGTGTGTATTCGTAAATGCACTTTCAAAACACCGGAGCGCGAGAAACACTTACCACAAACATCACATTTGAAGGGTTTCTCGCCCGTGTGTACCCGTAAATGTTCCTTTAAATTACCGGAGCGCGAGAAAAACTTACCACAAACATTACATTTGAAAGGCTTATCGGCTGTGTGTAGTCGTAAATGCACTTTCAAGGAATAAGAGTGCGAGAAACACTTACCACATACATCACATTTGAAAGGATTCTCGCCTGTGTGTAGTCGTAAATGCACTTTCAAGGAATAGGAGTGCGAGAAACACTTACCACATACATCACATTTGAAAGGATTCTCGCCTGTGTGTAGTCGTAAATGCACTTTCAAGGAATAGGAGTGCGAGAAACACTTACCACATACATCACATTTGAAAGGCTTATCGGATGTGTGCAGTCGAAAATGCACTTTCAAGTTACCGGGGTACGAGAAACACTTACCACATACATCACATTTGAAAGATTTCTTGCCTGTGTGTAGTCGTAAATGCACTTTCAAGGAATAGGAGTGCGAGAAACACTTACCACATACATCACATTTGAAAGGATTCTCGCCTGTGTGTAGTCGTAAATGCACTTTCAAGGAATAGGAGTGCGAGAAACACTTACCACATACATCACATTTGAAAGGATTCTCGCCTGTGTGTAGTCGTAAATGCACTTTCAATGTATAGGAGTGCGAGAAACACTTACTACAAATATCACATTTGAAAGGTTTTTCGCCTGTGTGCACGCGCGCATGCAGCTTCAAATTACGGGACACCGAGAAGTACTTACCACATACATCACATGTGAAAGGTTTATCGCCTGTGTGAAGTCGTAAATGCTGCTTTAAGTGACCCGAGCTTGAGAAACACTTACCACAAACATCGCAATTGAAAGGTTTCTTGCAAACGTCCGTGGATAAATGCTCGTTCAGCTTTTCCGCAGTCGAAAAACGTTTTTAGACGATTCTAATTCCAATTGCTTCTCACCTTCACGAGTCCGCACAGCTTTTACGGTGAAATCTGAATTATTGGGGATCTCGCACACAGTCTCGTTCTCTTCAAGAGAAAGACTGTCCAATTCTGATGACCCAGTCCTCTCATCCGTAGCTGCAATCCTGAAGTAAATATACTATCAGTCTACAAAATAGTCGCATCAAATGTACATTCAATTATTGAATATTAAAAAAACAACCTATTTCATGATAAGGGCATTACGATTAGAGATACAACGTTGTAATTAATTAATGAGTAACACAGTAAGTATCAAAATATCTCAACTATTTGGACTTCACCCGTACAATAAATTTAATAAGGGTTAGTCAACTCTTGTCAGATTTTTTTTAATAAACCTCTCTGTTCAAATTATGCGATTATTTCAAAATTAGGGATTGGAAATGCCCATTAACTTTTTCTAGCTCTTATTATTGTGATATATAAAATGTTTATAGTTTTAATTTCATCAATTTCAAATTAGGAAAATTTCCAGTGGAACATTACTGGTTCCATTTCGTAGCAGGCGTCATCATGAGAAAATTTGAATTGGTATTATCTCTACCTTGCCATTTGTTGTCTTGTGAAAGTTAAACTAGTAACGTTGCTTTCAGAGCTCTGCAACAATGTAATTTACAATTGTAGAAAATTATAAGCATACTAAATAATTATTTTTCCCCTTAAATGATAAGTATTCTGGTACTCAACGATTTAAAAGCATTCATTGACTCAAGTGAGAGAAATATCTGAAATGTCTGTAGCAAATTTAAGACTTGAATACTCTTCTATTGAATGCATTATGTCTGACGAGTAGCTTTCACCTCTACGTGGATGTTGATATTTCCAGTTATTTATCAGAAATAAACGGTTGCGCGTCTGGCAGCAAAACAGGGTGGGCAGGGTTCGAATCCCAATTGTGGCATGATATGTGCTTTGGTTTTTTTTTTGGGGTTTTCCATGAACAGAACCTGAGCAAATGCTGGGTAATTATGAGTCCTGGACCACGGACTCGTTTCCCTAGGATTATCACCTTCATCTCAATCAGACGCAAATTAAGTGAGAAGTTGATAAAGCGTCGAAAAATAACCCACTAAAATAGGTATGAAAGTCTGGACGTGAGCTGATGGAAATACGTATCATACCCATGGGATGCAAGTACACACAGGAGGAAACCGGATGAGACTGCAGAGAACAGACAAGAACCAAGGAATGTGAAGAGTCCAAGATGTTATGTTGGTTCTCTACGGTACAGAGCGAAGGGTAACAGCAGATCTCTTCCTAGGCCCGTAACACACTTGAAGATTTTTCGCTAGCGAGAAATATGTAGCGAGAAAGAGGCGAAAAGCCTTCCTCCACACACTTGGCGAGTTCTCGCCATCACAGATCACACCTCGCTATGATCATCTATGCACTGCCTTTATGCAGAAAGCAATTATCTGATTATAGTAATGACTCGTTGGGGGAAATATTATAGGTTATGTATTTACGTATATGGTCGTACTTAAATATATAACCTGTAAGTATATTGTCGTACTTTACAAATTACGTACGAAACGCTTTGTTCAATCTGAGTATTCAGATGATGAGGAAATGGGCTTACATGAACATATTTTGTTCATGAAAAAAGTAGGCCTAAAATTAAAGCCAGAAATATCTGAACATCACATTGTATCTTACGAAAATAAGGACGAGTTTTGGACACTGGAAACTGGTTTCGATTTGAATGATGATACGTTTAGGTCTTATTTCAGGTTCAATGAACCACAGTTGTTTTTGCCATTCATGATATGATAGAGAATTCTTTGTTATAGTCTCATTAAAATTACGTAAACTCTTAAGACATATAGATACACTATTTCAAATGTTTAATTAATACTATTAAATCTCATCAAAATAAAATATAACCCTATTTACTTTCAGATAATCTGATATTTGTTCCCAGATTTCTTCTTGAAGTTTCATGTTTTTACATTTTTCATCCCGTGTATCATATAAATAGGCATACGGGTGATATCATACAAGTTCGATAAGTTTCTGACTGCAATTATCAACCATCTTTCCTCATTTTCAAATAAAAACAATACAATTCATCGCCTCCTGTGATGTCTTTTTCTACATTCAATCGTCATAAAGAGTATAAATGTCAAACATCGTTGATAAATGTGTCAAGAAAATTCGCTGAGCTACCGAATCGAGCGAGGAACTCGCGCGAGTTTTGCCTCGAACGAGAATCTCTTCCAGTGTGTGGACGTCCATTTGAATCCATGTTATCAATTTTTTAATTTTTAACTTAGCCCTCACTGGACGGGATAAAAAAGATAACATACCCAGGCGTTCACAATAGCGAAAGAAAACGAAGATTTTCGTCACATTTGTGGGTCATGGTGATTTCAATGACATTTTATAATACAAGAAAAAAACTATATTGTTCTGCTATCATCACCAGCAACGTGGTATGCCCTGTTCAAAGGGAGACAACAATTGCAAGCCAAAGATAAAACTCGACTGTAACAAAACCAAAGCAGGGGTGGATACTACAGACAAGATGGCTACAGAGTACAATACTTGTTGAGGCGGTCAGTACGTCTGTTGTGCAACATAGCCGTCAACAAACTGTAAACTGCGGATCGGAAAATGAAACAAAACATCATAGACGCCTATTCCTGCATCAACTTGGTGACGTGCCAGTTCGCCTCTTCATCATCCAGAGTTCTACGATTGTAGCATTGAGAAAGCCAGAGCGTGTTTGCATGGACGCACTGCATATACAAACTCCATAGAATGAACCCTGCATTAGCCAATGTATCAGCTGGAAATGGAAGGAAAAGTGGACACTGCCACATGCGCCCAAGGATGCTGGGCAGGAGACTAACCTGAAGCTTCAAATGATATACGAGATTAGGACACATGAGTAGTATGCGGAGGCTATGACAAAGGCGGAAAATAGCAAAGACTGGAGCACAGCAGGCGTTCAAATCTCCTACCTGCAATCTTTTGTGTTAGACGTCACAGGAAAATGGAAATTTAATGGAGTGCGTCTCTCGACCTCATGCTAACGAGTAAAGAGCATTGAAGGCATCATCACAATATCCTCAATTACTTCAATTTCTACTGCATATTTTAAATAATAAAATAAAAAGTATTTCAGAAGCAATATCAATGTTCGGCAGTATGTATAGTTTTAACCAGTTTTTTCAGCCACGAAACTTAACAAACTTCGATTGACAGACAATAATTTATTTATGTTCAGTTTTATGGACTGCAACTGCTAACGTAATATTGCCTGATATAGAGAATGTTATATCCAAAAATAATCCTTAAATATGGTGCGTCTGCAGCAGGTCCTCCAAGTGACAAAAATGACTCTTGTGATATAAGAAAACGTGTTTCAACATTGTGAGTACACATTGCAATTGCAACAAACAAGCAATCAAGTAAAAGCTCAGGAAGTAACTAGCTTTCCTTGTGGTTTAGTTCGTACACTGACGTTCAAAGACATCTGACCTTCGATTTTATAAACATGTAAGCGAATTCTTCACACAGAGGATAACTCAGAAGAAAAGACATGCAAAAAACAAACAAACTTTGAAACAGTATCCCTCGGTCTCAAAAGGTTTCACCGTTATTGGGGCGCTTATAAAGTGTCAGGGAAAATGATGACGTAGTTCAAGCGTAAATTATTATCATAATTGACAATGTCTGCAGTTTCAAGTTAAACCTAGTGTTGTTTTGCAATCAACAGAGGGGGATGAAATATTGATTTCTATAATGCGGGTATTATTTGTCCAGTACGATTTACAATACCGACTTTTATCTTCGCCATTTGTTCAAAGAAGTAATAACTACAGAAGCCACACTTACACCAACAAATTATAGTTCAGTATAGATTAGTAGGGTCGGGTATCTATGTATTCACGTACCAGTTCCAATGTTTCGTGACACAATATAATTCAAGTACAATAAATTATATTTTCGCCTCGAAGAATTTGCTAAATTATTTTACATGAGGTACTGTTAATTTGTAAGCAAACAGTCATAAAATATTAAATTCATTTCAGAAATATTCCAATTTTTAAGTATTGTTGATGGCTTATTTTGTAGAAGTTGTTATATAAATTCATTACTCTTAATTTACTGTTGATTACTATTTTGCATGACGTATCTCAGTCACTAATAACATAATCATCCGTGCCTGAACACTGAGTAGTCACACAGCTACATCCAGTCTGTTACAGAGAATCACGTGGCTATCCTGTAACTTCAAAATCATAAGTTGCTGTGCTAATTTCGTGACAGCACTGCTCTAAACTCACTATGTGTGAGAAATATTGGAGAGTAGGAGAGTTAATGGCTTTAGAGCTAAGAACCATGCATCAGATAATAACAACACCAACATGTCTACCAACTAGAAGAGGAAACAGTGGCCAAACAGAAAGAAATCATAAATTGGTGAAACAACGTTGTTCAAGTACAGTTATATGTATTATTGTAGTACGGTATATATCTGGTGTTATGGCTGTTATGATGACCATTACTACAGCAAAATAAATAAGTGAATAAATAAATAAATAAATAAATAAATAAATAAAAAATTAAGTATATAAGTAAATAACTAAATAAGTAACTAAGTAAGTAAATAAATAAATAAGTAAATAAGTAAGTAAGTAAATAAGAAAAGAAATAAATAAATAAAGTAAATAAAATAAATAAGTAGATAAATAAATCATTAAATAAATAAATAATTAAATAAATAAATAAATAAAGTAAATAAGTAAAAAGTAAGGAAATAAATTAGTAAATAAATAAGTAAATAAGTAAGAAAATAAATAAATAAGTAAATAACAAAATAAATAAATAACCAAGTAAATAAGTGAGTAAATAAATGAATAGATTCATCAATGAATCAATCAATCAATGAGAAAATGGATAAATAAAAATGGCAAATTAATTATACACAGTGACTTTGCAACCATGATTAACGCTTTGGAGAGGAATGCTTGGAATGGACTGAAAGTAGTACCGTAGTACATAATTTTCTAGGGAATTATAAAAACTTCAATTATAAACAAACTGTAGATATTAAGTCGGAGGGCTTCAATACCCTGGGCTGGAATATGAGTGTAAAGGAATACTACTTGCATGTCCATCTATATTACTTTCCTGAAAATCTACGCATTTTTAGTGAAGAACATGAAGAAAGGTTTTAACCGTACATTATGGTAACCAGATACCAAGAGAGGTGCAGTGTGAATGTGATGACTGATTATTGCTGGATGATTCAGACAGACAGTTCTTCTGAAGCTGCTTCTAAACAGTCAAGCTAACAGACAATTCAAACACAATGAAATCTACTTGAAGACTCGCACATCACACTCACCTTTCCTTCAAAACCTCGTTGTCCTCTGCTGTTACTTCCACTCTTGGGTCCTCATTCACTGCGTCCGAGTCAGTCTGCTCTTCCTAATACAGAGCAAGTAAGAAAAGCGCATAGAATTTAGAAGCCACAGAACTGCATTTAAATTGTATTAGGCCTAGTAGAATTTTAGCAAATAGAGGACAATTCTTGGGGCAATTTTTCGTGAGGCAATTCTTTTCCTTGTCAATCTGCATTTTTGAAAATTTTTCAACTTGTGGTACAAGAAGGGTGTAATTTAAAATCCTGTAGAGCAGTCATATAATCAAAAGCTGTTTCTCCAAGCAGCAGGGGAATTTTGACGGTTTTAGAAGGGGACAAGTGGTATAAAATGCAAATAAATGACATAAATGAATATGCATTAATATATAAAATAAAATATTTTAAATTTTATATGAGTCAACATCAACTTACCGAGGAATGATAATATGCTGAATAGTGGAAAAGCGCATGGTGCAAAAGATGTTGAGAACAGAAACAAAGTACATAATATTCAGAAACTAAACTAACACAACTTTTGCATTTTTTTTTTTTTTTTTTAAGTTTATGATATAAATGCAAAATTTAAAGAGAGAACGTCATTCCAATGCAATATAAGTGTCAAACATACCGTATTATGAATATTTTCTTAAATCATATTTAGAAGATACGAAAAGGTACAATGTTATTACATGTTTTGATAAGATATCTAATCCAGGAAACATTTCATTTTATAAAAACAAGTGAAATACGATAGATTTTAAGGTTGGCACTTCACTAATCTGGCTACACTAGATGCGCATCTGTCATTCTCTTCTCTGTTGCTTGCACACCCACACTTTGTTCACTGAATGTTGACTTGTGCCATATTTGAGATTCTGTCGCACACCAATGCATCCCTTGAGTATGTTCAGCCAGGCTGGTGGAAAATGGCTGTTATAGAGTAACTATTTAACTACTTACAATACAAGAAATTTTATATGACCGAATAATTCAATAAATTCTAGTCACGAATTTGGTGGATTTTGTAAGTGGTTTACAACAATTTAACTACTGCAACGGTTATCCAGCATCTCAGTGAAGTGAAGGTGATAATGCCAGCGAAATGTGTCTACGGTTACTGCCAAAAATTAACCAGCATTTTCTCTCAATGGGTTAAGATTCCTTTGCTATGACAATACTGAATATTATATCGTAGAGATAAAATTCGGTTAGAATATTCGTTGAACAATTTTGTGAACTTTCCCGAGAATTTTAACTAAGTTGTAGCCTAGTGATAAGAAGTAAATGAAACTCAAATACATTATTTATTTCTAATGATTTTAAAATTGGCAAAATGAAGTGTCACATGTTACGTTTTTCTACCTCCACTATAATTAAATGCAGTTCACTGACAGATTAAGAGTAAATAAAATATACAACAGTTTCATGTATGCTGTATCTGCATGTATATATCAGGACATTATGCAAAATTTAGAACCTAATCTGCAATTCACTCAAAATCAACTACATTATTTTTCGTAAACTTACAACAATGGTACACAGACTACTCAACATACCAATGAACCAACAGGATTATAACGAAGAACTAAACACAATCAAATACATAGCACAAGGAAACGGATACAACCCCAACATAATAGACAACATAACACGTAAGACAAAACAAAACCACAAAAAAACAGAAGAACACAACACAAACACAACAACACAAGAAAATATATCACACTAATATACGGAAACAAAAACACACATAAAATTGCAACCTCATTCAAGAAATTAGACTATAACATCGCATACAGAACAAATAACACTCTACAAAAACATCTCAACACACAACACAAACAAATACAACCAAACACAGGCGTATACAAACTCAAATGAAACACCTGCAACAACTCCAACATAGGACAGACAGGCAGATCATTTCAAACACGTTACAAAGAACACATCACAGCCATAACGAAATTGCAAAACACCTCCACATATGCAGAACACATCACAAATGCCAACCACACCTACAGAGACATCAGCACAGACATGGAAATACTGCACATCCAACCAAAAAGCCAGAAACTCAACACACTAGAACAATACGAAATATACAGACACACGAAAACACAACCGAATGATATTCTCAACACAGAACTCAATTTCAAAACACATTCACTCTTTGACTCTACACTACAAAACGCACCCACACACCTAACATGAGGCGCCAATACCAACAACGACCAGTTCCGAAGATGACCGCAAAATAGGTCGAAACATGTTAACAAGGTACGTTAATAATATTTAACACAAGAAAGTTATTATCATACACATTCCGAACTGAGAGAGTGTTAAAAGTTGTGTAATCAAGATGTATATTACAAAATATCTTCTCTCTATGGTAAGATAATATTCTACAAAAGATACATTACAACTACATAAATACTTAAAAACAAGAAGTAAAAAAAAAAAATGAAGTCACGAGATAATATATGAACATACATCTAAAACAAAAGCTGTTCCTTCTAAAACAGTAAATTGTATTAAGAATTTTAGACAACGACATAGATAAGACAAAAAGAAGCAGTGTCCTCAAACACCATAGATTATGCAACAAGCAATTACGTTTTCATATCTAAAACAAACCGAGATAACACTCCAGAATTAGTTCCCTACAACATGAGATATCTCGAAACAAAAATATAGATAAATGTTATTCTGCCTTTATTATAAAGTAAAAGGCACTGCAAACACTGTTGTAAAGAGGTAGCGGATCTGACAATCATAACACAAGATAACCACAGTGCATTTCTTGTCCTGCACTCACCTCAAGTTCACGTTTCACCATAGGCAACGAAATTGCCACTGGATCTTTCTCACGTTTTACTTCCGATACGAGATCATGGCTCTGGTCGTCATATTCCTCTTTTATACCAGTTACATGATGATCCAAGACATTTCGTTCCTGCAGTACAAACAAACGTCTTAAATGAGCAATTTATTACAGGGTGTTAAAAGACGACTTCTAACGTTACAAGCTGCTGTCCATATGTCTGCATGCAACAGCCCGACATTATGAGGAATGGGGTCAGAATTCATAAGCGAATACAAATTTTTCACGCAAAAATATTACTTAGACATATTATGAAGGTCTGTAATAATACGAAAAGCAAATCGTGGATATTACGGCATGGTTTCAACACTGTTTTGTGTTAAACCCAAAATTTCTGTTGCTTTGCAAAAATATAAGCAAATAAATAAAATAAATAAAACAATAAGAAATTTCAAACGATATAAGAGACAGTTTAAAACATAATTTTATTGATGCTTATTATGAAAAAAACATCAAAAGGAAAAATAAAATGATACTTTTTTTCACTCTGTGGGAGAATTTCGAAATATTTCTGATTCATTGAATCTTACTGAGGAGGAGAAGAAAAAAGCATTCCCTTGAATTTCAAAGCTACTTTCAGTATAGTTTCATCATTTTTCATGTATGCATTCAGTACTCGGGGATTTCCTTTCCTATGAAAATAATGCTTATATCTTAGACAACAAAAATGCTTAGAAAATTTGTCGAATTTCCCAAGTTTAGTATCTAGTTGGAATCCACCCACAATCAGATCAAGTAAATTCAAAAGCGCTATTTCTATTTCTAATAATTTCAATATTTGTCAACTGAAATTTTTAACTTTACGTTTCTATACCTATATATAAGTTGAATGCACTTCATTGACAGTAAAAATATAAGTAAAAAAATAATACTTTGATGTATGCTGTACCTATACCCAATGTAGCAGATCATTTTGCAAAATTTAGAGTACCTTCTGGAATTGACCCAAATAAGCCCCACAATGTACTGTAAAGTTACAAAATATGTTTTTTATACTGGCAGCATAATTTGCTACAAAAGAAATATCCCAGAGACGTAAATACCTAAAAGAAAAAATTAAGCCAGGTGATAATATATCTGCATAAATCTACGTACCGAGAATATTAGACAAAGACATAGAGAAAACAAAAACAAATTAAGTCAAGTACAACACAGTATCAAAGTAATAGACTGTGGGAATTTGTAGCCATGGCAGCCATTACGACTGAGTATAACAAGCAATTACGTGCTCGAATTTAAAACAAAAACGAGACAATAATGCAACAAGACATAAATAATAACAAACAGTGGCGATATTGTTCTGCCACTGCCACACACTAAAATGCGCTGCAAGTATTGTTGTAAAGAGGAAGTGTCCATTACAAACAAAACACAAGAAAAACACTAGAAGAAGAACACAGCGTGCATTCTTTGTGGTGCACTCACCTCAGGTTCACGTTTCACTACAGGAAAGGAAATTGCCACCGGATCTTCAACTTTTATCTCAGAACTGAGATCATGACTCTGGTTCACATATTCCTCCTTTAAACCAGTCACATGCTGATCCAAGGAATTCCGTTCCTGCAGTACCAAGAGACATCTTGAGCAATTTATTATATGGTGTTAGCACAGTTTAGTATATACAGTTGCGAAGCTCAATACTTGATAAATATGCATAGATAGAGAGTTGCTGACCACCAGGATCGCTACTATCGCCTCAGTACAGACCCTTTCCCAAGCAGACGACTATGTATGTTCGGGTTTTCTATTTCAGTGCAAGGAGCTCAGTGAAATATTATGTTATAACTTTATTGCGTATCATTGCTAAGTTTTATTTAGTGTAATGTGTCCATAAGTTCCGTTTACTTCTTATTGCATAATTTGAAGCAGAAATAATTACAAAATTTTAATGTGAACAGAATTTTACATGTTAACATAATCTATTCGCATCAACATTTTAAGTTTAGAATGGAAGCTATTTTGAGGTTTAATAAAAGTGTATTTATATTGTTATTTTCATTTAGCACATCTACCTTCCTTAATTGTAGATAGAAAATTTACCATACCACACCTATGAAATTAGTGTACGTACGATTGTGTTACTTCGTCTCTTAGGGTAGATAAATTCAATAATTCAGTACGTACTCGATTGTAGTATTAACATACAGACATTATACTAAATTATAATGTATAATTGCGAATTTAGGAATATAAATAATAAGCTACAATTTCCATATGGCATAACATAGGCCTACAAATGTAATGGCAGGGCAGTGGAGACTTTGTAAATCTAGTAGCTCTAGTAATAGCGCTGTGAGCTTACCGTATTTCAATATAGTCAATTGTCCAAAGGCCAATAAGGCAGAACTCATAAAGCGGTGGAACTAGCGCTGAGGTAGTTCCTGCGATTTCGGAGGTGATAATCGTTGAATTTATAACAAAATTTTTGTGGAGGTGCAGGTGATGGTATAAGCAAGGCATAATCAAAGCCTAAACTAACCAAATCTAACTTGTCACAGATCCGTATATGCTAGGAGTAATAAGTACAAGGGAACTACTTCTGAGCTAGTTTAGGCTACTAACACAGTACATTAATCAGACTTCAGATTGGAGTACCGTAAGAAACGAATAAATAGAACTGAAAGAGACAAATTGCATTTACAAGTTATCACGCGTAAGTTTATGCTTAATTATAACATAGTCTATAAATGCAAATACTGAAATATTGGCACAGTAAACATAACCTTTAATTGTAACATATCAAAATATCCGTGCGGTGCAACTCAAAATTATTGAATCGAGCATAAATGAATGTACTAGAAATTCGCAATATTTAATGGAAATAAAGTCAGGTATTACACATAATAACAACGTAATTTTCACACCAAAAGTAATATTACACCTTAACTCGCAAAGTGAATTATGTCTGAAGTGTCTCATAATCATTGTTTAAATTTATTCATGCTATTACACTACATTTTAGAGAAATATATGTTGCTCTTTATGCATTCCAACTAATTTATATGGTTGAAAGAAAGAACATAATCCCAAACACCCCTACCCTCCTTTTCTATATTTGACTTATTAGTAATTGGAAGCGAAAAGTTATTTATAGTCTTAGATAAAGGGAATAAAATGAAAATGAATTCGTGACCTTAAGCATAGTATCAAATACCTACATTGCGGTAATGTGTAGCTTGGCAACCATCAACAATAAGGTGTAACCTGTAACTTCGTTTTTAAATTTGAAATATAAAACTAGATAAGAGTTCAACATTACACTTCGGTTCAACATAACAAATTAAATATATATGGTCATCAGATTCCTTCTATCCCCATCACATACTCAAAAACACTCCAAGTAATGTTATAAATAGTGTGTCTGTGATATTCAAAATACAAAATAAGCACTAGAAAAACACAACACATTCCTTGCGCTCCACTCACCTCCGGTTCATTTTTCAACATTGGGAATGAAATTGGCATCGGAACATTATCAACTTTCACCTCATGTGTGAGAGCATGTACCTGGTCCAAATATTCTTCGGAGTAATGCATCTTGCGTAAGCTTATGTATGACAATATTGAGAATCGTTTCCATTTATCGTAATTATTACAGGCAGTTAGGGCCAGCGTTGCCAACACCAGTTTGCAAAATACACTAAGCGCTTAAAAATCAAGGAAATATAGCATTGAACCCACTGGATTTTAAGATCTATATTACATATTTAAAATAGTACGAATTCGGCTATTTCTTTGGAAGGGTTCATATCTGATGCATCTTTATAGACGACTGAAAAACTTAACACCAAAAACCTTTAGATTTCCTACTGCGATACTGGTCACGGCTGACCAAAGCCTTCATAAAGTATTTTCAAGGGGGCAGTGTTCAGATAGATTATCGATGTTCAGAATGCCAGTGATTTCATGTTTTACTCCTCTTTGCAATTATTATTTTATGGATTTTATTTATTTTTTTATTTTATTGGGTTATTTTACGACGCTGTATCAACATCTAGGTTATTTAGCGTCTGAATGATAGGAAGGTGATAATGCCGGTGAAATGAGTCCGGGGTCCAGCACCGAAAGTTACCCAGCATTTGCTGGTATTGGGTTAAGGGAAAACCCCGGAAAAAACCTCAACCAGGTAACTTGCCCCGACCGGGATTCGAACCCGGGCCACCTGGTTTCGCAGCCAGACGCGCTGACCGTTGCTCCACAGGTGTGGACTATTTTATGGATAATTATTTTTCTTCTATTATTGCTTTTTAATACTAATTAATAGTAAGAGCTGATAATAGCTTATGGGTAAAACCCCAAGAATCAGTGACTGTTTTTTTCATTCGTAGGGATAGTGGGTTTCTGAAAATGTGCCGTGTTTTCCTGGACAGTCCAGGATTTTGACAATTGCGTGCAATGTCCCGACATAATTTGCACGCGTCAAAATGTCCAGATTTCATGGCATATTAGACATGACAACTCATTTTCGTTCCTATCATATTGTTGGATTTAGTCTGGATTGAAAGAAATTTCCGAACAGTCTTATACAGATAGGCTTGCAATATGTGACGAAATGGAGAAACGACTCTGGTTCTAGCACGCATGTAATTCTTGTTCATGAGTCAATGCAATAATCATACCTAGATCATATCTAAATGTAAGGTAGGTTTTACCACAGTCACAGAATACTTTTATGAGTCACATAAACCTTGTGCTCATCTTATGCACTATGACTTACTTTGGCGCCATTCAGTATTATGTCCAATTTGTTGCCAAAGGAGGAGAGAGAACAGTTTCCTTAGAGGGGGGGAGAAGCAAAATTAAAGAATTCCCATAGAACGGGGTTATGAGAGGACATCGTTTACCTACCTCCCCCTTATAGCTTGATTGTTCTACAATATATCTGGATATGATCATTAAATAAAAGTATTTTCGGGGGAGGCGTGTTTCTCACAGCGTTACATCCATATCCGCGATGTTTTGGACCGAGTTGTATAGGGCTTGGACTGTAGGTCAACTACAAATTATAACAGGGCATAACTTAAAACAATCTCTCTCTTTTTTTCTCTCGTAGAGAAAAACATGCATACATCAATAAAAATTGTGTAACTATAACAGAAACTTTTTATATAGAGCTTACCTTCCTGAAGATATCATATGAACTATAAACTCTATTCTATTTAATCTCGTCTTTAAGTTTACTCATTATACCAGGATTGTTTCTGCATTGTTGTGCAGTATGTTATTCATATATCTCCAAGTGGAGGCCAGAACACCTGCAGACTTCTAACACAGGAGTACAGGCTGTTACAAAAAAAAACATTACAATGCATCCATTCCTCAAATGAGGTATAGAAATTCTTATTCATTCAAAAAATTTAATATAAATATTAAAGACCAGACACATTATCCGAAGGCTTTAATCGTCAATTTAAGCACAGGACCTTAATCATAAACAAAATCAAAAAAGTTTTTCAATACTTTCTAACATTAATGAAAAAAAAAAAAGAGTTGTGACAAGTTTGGGTGGTAGTACCCACATAGCCCCCATAACTCCGCCTTTGTTCCAGTAGATGCATCATTCATTATTTTCGGCAGAAAAGTGAAAAAAATAAATAAATACATCTTGATGACACAACTTTTAACATTGTATCACTTGGTATTTGTATGATAATAACTATCTTGTGTTAAATATTATTAACGTACCTTGTTAACATGTTTCGACCTATTTTTCGGTCATCTTCGGAACTGGTCGTTGTTGGTCTTGGCGCCTCTTGTTTCCTGTGTGGGTGGGTTTTTGTAGTGTAGAGTCAAAGAGTGTGTGTTTTGAAATTGAGTTGTGTGTTGAGAATATCGTTGGGTTGTGTTTTCGTGTGTCTGTATATTTCGTATTGTTCTAGTGTGTTGAGTTTCTGTCTTTTTGGTGGGATGTGCAGTATTTCCATGTCTGTGTTGATGTCTCTGTAGGTGTGGTTTGCATTTGTTATGGCTGTGATGTGTTCTTTGTAACGTCTTTGAAATGATCTGCCTGTCTGTCCTAAGTAGTAGTTGTTGCAGGTGTTGCATTTGAGTTTGTATATGTCTGTGTGGTTGTATTTGTTTGTTTGTGTTGTTTGTGTGTTGAGATGTTTTTGTAGAGTGTTATTTGTTCTGTATGCGATGTTGTAGTTTAATTTCTTGAAAGAAGTTGCAATTTTATGTGAGTTTTTGTTGTCGTACGCTAGTGTGATGTATTTTTGTCTTTTTCTCTTCTTGTGTTTGTGTTGTGTTCTTCTGTCTTTTGTGGTGTTGTTTTTCTTATGTATTATGTTGGCTATTATGTTGGGGTTGTGTCCGTTTTCTTGTGCTATGTATTTGATTGTGTTTAGTTCTTCGTTATAATCCTGTTGGTTCATTGGTATGTTGAGTAGTCTGTGTACCATTGTTCGGTAGTAGTAGTAGTAGGGTTTAAGAAGGGCGCGTCAGCTACTATGGCTTTTGCGCCCTTATCTAATATTCTTAATGTAACAAATATATAAATAATATAATAATCAGAGTGCTAAAAGAACTAAAAAGCGTTGTCACGATAAAACGAGACACACAAATGCAGTATACATAAGGTGATTTCTACAGAATCATAAAGTGAGCAATTCCACCACACTAGGTGGTATTCAAGACGAACAAATAAAACAATAAAACGAAGGCCACCAGAGATAACTTGTCAATCATATTTTAAAACCATAAAATTTTATAAAATATTCGGATGTATAAAGTCCGAAATGTCAACAATGTAAAATCAAATATAAAACAACAAATGTAACCTCCGGATGTAAAGGGTCCGGAGGATGAGTAAAACGGATCAATAAAAAACTAAATCACCCTATCTAAACCTGTATTTGATAAAAATCTCAGAACTGCATTTGCACAATTAAAATCATTTCCAAGAGCGTCACGTAATGTCGGTCGAATTCCATATTGCCTCCGTGCATGGTCATATTTCCTGCAACGCAATAAAAAGTGTTCCACCGTAAGTGGAACATGGCACATATCGCACTCCGGCTGAGGTTCGCCACGTAGGAGATGGCCGTGTGTCAGATGACAATGGCCAATCCTCAACCGGGTGAGTAAAACCTCCTCGTGTCGCGACGCTCTTGTAGACGAATCCCAAACTCTAACAGTATTCTTTATATTTCGTAATCTGTTTCCCTCTTGTGCAGACCATTCTCCTTCCCATTGCCACCAAATTTTAGATTTCAAGTAGTTTCGAATGTCCTGCCACCTCTCGCGCCAATATACCAGAGAGCCATCCAGTGCGCCAGCCCTGGCTGCAGCATCCGCGGCCTCATTTCCTGCAATCCCTACATGGCCAGGAATCCACACTACTCCAATCTCATAATCAGAGCAAAGGAGAGTATGGAACAGCTGCTGAGTTCTTAAGACAAGCGGATCATCACAATTAAAAGACTGCAAGGACTGGATGGCACTTAAAGAGTCGGAACAGATAAGGAATCTGCCCCGAGGTTGCCTAATTAAAAACAATAAAACTCTGTAAAAAGCATAGAGTTCAGCAGTAAAAACACTAGTATATTGGCTTAGTCTGTATTTAAATATCTCTCCATTTGTAACGAAGGAACAACCAACACAATCATTTATCCGGGATCCGTCAGTAAAAACTAATGAATAATTTGGATATCGGGATAAAAGTTCACTAAAACGAAGTCTATAAACAAAAGCTGGTGTAAAATTCTTAAAACAGTGGCTCAGACTTATATCAAACATGGTACGTCGCATAATCCACGGTGGAGTGGTGGTATACTCCAGTGTGCGGACTGATGGTAGATGCATATCCAGCTCAGAGAGCAGTTCACGAAACCGCACACCTGCTGGACGAGGTCTCCGTGGATTTTCACTGTATCGGCCGTAAAGAGACGAATGATGGAAAGAGTCGTAAGAGTTGTGCTCAGGCTGCGAGCGGAGCTTAACAGCATATGAGCACAACAAAATATGACGTCGCCGATACAGTGATGGTTCTCCTGCTTCACAATACAGGCTCGCTATCCGACTGGTTCGGAAGGCCCCTGTAGCGAGTCGTATCCCATGGTGATGTATAGTATCTAAAAGACGTAATTTAGAGTTATTGGCTGAGCCATAAATAAAACATCCATAATCCAGCTTTGATCGAATAAAAGCTCGGTAAAGGCGTAAAAGCACTGTACGGTCTGCACCCCATCGGACCCCTGACAAAAGGCGTAAAATGTTTAAGGATTTCTCGCAACGCCTTCTCAAATCACGTATATGCGCCTCCCACGTTAACTTATAATCAAAGATAAGGCCCAAGAATCTCGCAGTGTCTGTATATTGCAATTCCACTCCATTAAGACGCAGTTCGGGATGTGGATGTAGTCCACGTTGGTTGTAAAAGTGGACACACTGCGTCTTCTGAGTGGAGAATTTAAAACCATTGCGAACAGCCCATTCTGATAGTACGTTGATGACCAGTTGCAACTGTCGACCGATGGATGGAAGATATCGAGAGCTGTAAAATAGACTGAAGTCATCAACGTACAAGAGGAAGATACTCGGCCACCCACACAGTGGGCAATTCCATTGATCGCAATGCAGAAAAGAAGAACACTTAATACAGACCCCTGCGGAACGCCATTTTCTTGGAGATGTTCGTTAGAAAGTGTGGTGCCTACTCGAACTCGGAAATACCGCTCTGCCATGAACTTCGCAATAAATGTTGGTAGACTGCCACGAAGTCCCCAATCATGCAGAGTTTGTAGAATGCCATACCGCCATGTGGTATCGTAAGCCTTTTCTAGATCAAAGAAGACCGCCACAAGATGCTCCTTCTTGAGGAAAGCATCTCTAATGGCGGTCTCTAGCCGAACAAGATGGTCTGCGGCTGATCTGTGCTTACGAAAACCACACTGGATATTAGACAATCGGTTTTGCGATTCAGTACCCACATCAGGCGTTTGCTTATCATCTTTTCCTAACCTTGCATACGTAGCTGGTAAGACAAATTGGCCTATAACTGCCAGGTAAAGAAGGATCCTTTCCTGGTTTCTGGACTGGGATTACAATGGCGGAACGCCAAGCAGATGGAAATACACCCTCAGTCCAGATATTGTTGTACATTGCCAGGAGAAAGGATTTTCCAGCTGGCGGAAGATGGCGAAGCATACGGTTATGGATGTTATCAGGGCCAGGGGAGGTGTCAGGGGATGCGTCCAGTGCCGCCTCCAGCTCTTCGGATGTGAACGGTGCATTGTATTGTTCAGTGTTATTAGATGTAAAGTTCAGAGTTAGTTTCTCCGCAGTATCCTTAATTTTTAAAAATTCCGGGTCATAATTGTTTGAGCTGCTTATCTGTGCAAATGAGTGAGCGAATATCCCTGCAATTTCTCTGTGATTGGTGGTCGGTGCGCCGTTGTTCAGAAGACCCGGAATTACAGAACTACGTTTCCCCATTATCCGACGGACTTTGTCCCACACGATGTTAGCTTGGACGTTCTTTTTCAATGAATTGACGTAATTTGTCCAGGACGTCTTCTTAGCATCGCACACAGTGCGACGAGCTATAGCTCGAAGACGTTTAAACTGGACAAAGTTTTCTTGGGTCGGATGGCGCTCAAATTGGCGTAAAGCACGTTTGCGGTCTCGGATTGCATCTCTACAGGCGTCCGTCCACCAAGGGACAGGGAAGCGTTTTGGCCTGGAGGACGACCGGGGGATAGATAATTCCGCAGACGTAATTACCATATTTGAAAAGTGCTCTACGACGGAGTCCACACTTTCATATCCAGTATCATCGAATGATATGGATTCCGAAAATCTGACCCAGTCCGCCTTTTTAATAACCCAGTTTGAACAGCGAGTTTCCGCAGGACGTAAAGCGGACATACGCATTCGAATGGGGTAGTGGTCACTACCATGAAGGTCATGAATAACTGACCATTCGAAATGCGTGGACAAAACTGGGCTACAAATGGAGATGTCTATCATGGAGAAAGTACCGTAAGCCGAGGATAGATGTGTTGCTTCCCCGGAATTTAGGGTAATCAGATTAAGGCGGGTACATACCTCTGCTATTTTATTTCCTCTGTCATCATCAGAATTAGAGCCCCAAGAGTGGTGAGATGCATTAAAATCTCCGACTAACAAATATGGACCAGGTACCTGCGATAGAATGTGTTCCACGTCATTAACTGTGTAAGGTATATCAGGGGCATATAGACACAAACTATAGAGAACTGGACGCTAGATAAAGATATTCTAGCTGCTATACATTGATGAGGAGTGTTAATATTGATGATGGAGGAAAAGATACTTTGATGGAGTAGGATGGCACAACCTCCATTGGCCCGAATACCGGCAAGATGATCATACCGGTAAATATTGTATCCAGAAATATTCTGGGAATGTTCGGGTCGGAGGTGTGTCTCCTGAAGACATAAAATAGCAGGGTTCTCATGATAGATCAATTGTTGTAGTTCTGTATATCTGCTGCGTACACCGTTCACATTCCACTGTACAATATCTTTCATTGCGAGGAGCTAAATCATGATGGTGGCTTCACAGGCGATCTTCTCTTTTTTTCTTTTCTATGGATTGATGCCTTTGTCTGCGACTGCTTAATCTTGGACTGTGGCGACTCACTTGCAGATCGTCGCACTCCTGATCGTGATCTTGATCGAGGACGTGATCGATGATCCGATCCGCCACCCGAACTAGGAGCGCGACGTTCTGCTGTTCTACCAGGCCTAGAATCTTTCTCTGCTGTCACGGCAGCGATCTTTCTAGGTACGTAAGGCCTGATATCCAGCCCACACGAGTCGTCTGACTCAGCAGTCTGTGTCGCAGAGTCAACGTATGTCTGGGTCGCGGTCTCAATTCGCTTCCCAGGCATACTTGCGAGAGGTGGCGTCTGTGTGGATGCATCAATTCTCTCCGTTGCCTTCAGCAATACTGAGGAATAAGATTTTTCTGTCGCCTTTCTTTGTTGGTCTAGAATACGCTTACGCGCCTCGAAAAAATAATATTTTCTCGGACTCGGAGCTCTTGGATATTCTTCTCTACCAAATATGTCGGGCAATTTTTGGAATTAGAAGCGTGATCCCCAGAACAATTCACAAAGTGCTCGGCGCTGGCACATGGGGATTCCCCATGGTCAGCACCGCCGCACTTTGCACATATGATGTTGTTTGTGCAACGTTTTCGCGTATGTCCGAACCGTTGGCACCTAAAGCACCGCATTGGATTCGGCACATACGCACGCACAGGGACACGCTCGTACCCAACAAAGATATATTCTGGCAAGAGAGACGTTTCAAAGGTCAGAAAGACTGTGCTCGGGGTTCAGTCCGTCCGTCCCGCTTACGCAGTAAACGGTAAGCCTTGGACACGGACTGTTCCGCCAGCTCTAATTGGATCTCTTCATCTGATAGACCATCTAGAGAATCCGTATGCACAACTCCTCGCGTGGTGTTCAGCGAGGAGTGTCGCTCTACTCTGATTGGGTATGATCCCAGCAACTTCGCTCTCAACAGTGTTTCACTCTGTTTTGCAGATGCAGTCTCAACAAGCCGATCGAGTTGCATTTCTGACCTTGCAACGAGTCCGTCGAGCGCGCGTCTCACGTAAAATGGACTAATGTTCTTCATTGTTTTTTCAAACTGGTCAATTAATAAACTTTGGACCGGCACTTTAATTATTACTTCTCACCAATTCCATTGCAGTGTTCGTCGTTCAGTTGTCCTGTCTTTTACTATTTTCATTTTCTTTTGTTGCCTGGAGGAAGAGGAGCGCTACCATTTTGAACTGGCCCCCTACGGAACTGTCGGCGTCAGCCTGCCACCGGGGGCGAAAGAAAAAGACACCTACTTCGCGGTCTGTGCCGGCCGTGGGGACCCCCAGCCCGATCCCAAACAACCCACTTCACGCAAGTTACCCTTCAAACTGGTCATTACACACCTAATGGCAAGTCTTACACCAGAGGCGTGTCGCAGTTTTATGCCCCTACCACGGGAATAACCGCCCGTGGCTCCCCACTCTACACTGAATACAAGTGCCAGACTACTGCGGCTAACTCCGACCGACCCTCCCAAAGCCGGAGCAATCCGAGACCGCACGCAGCTTCAGGGGACTTGTGGTTGATTACACTGCGACACCCATACGTCAGCGGTAAAACGTCGGAGCGATATATCCGCCCCGGCGAGCAGAATCGGTCACCGGGACGTTTAAGTCGCTCCGGGCCCCCATTAGGGCTCTACGTGAGTGTACATGACTACTGGTCCGGGCTCCGCACCTAGACTTGCATATAGGGGCAGTATGAAGGGTCCACTATTGCTTCGTTGCTGGGCGCCCTGTCGGGCCACACAAGTTGGAAGTCGCGCTCGAAACCGTGGGACAGGACCATGGAGATAGGAAAGATCCCCGCTGGTGAGACGGGAGTTATAAACCTAAGAAACTTAACCTAATAATAGATATAAGAATTAGAAGGGGAAGAAGAATAAAGCCTCATCAGGCATTGTTAACAAATCCCGTCATGGTGGCGGACGTGGCAAGAACAAAAACAGCGGGGATGGAGAGGTGAAAATGGCTGTGATGAAGTGGTGGGCGTTCCGCATGCAATGGCGGCCAGCGGAGAGAAATAGTGATGAAAAAGAAGAGAGAACGAAGAGAAGTGGTTGGTGATAGGACGACAAATGGCCGAAAAGAAGATCACGAGAGCCACCATTGCACCCCCGGTCACCACTTGGAGGCACCCACCTCCACCGGCATTGTTCGGAATGCAGCATGTATTTGTTGTGTGGGGTGGTTGGATGTGTTGTGTATGTGTGTTGTTGTTGTTGTGGGTTTTCTGTTTACTTTCAACGTGTGTTTGTTGTCTATTTTTGTTATTGTGATGTCTAGAAAATTTATGGATTTGTTATTTTCAATTTCTAATGTGTAGTGTAGCTTTGGGTGAATTTTGTTTATTTGTTGATGTAGGTTTTGGATTTGTCTTTTGTTTCCTTTGTATAGTATTAGTATGTCATCTACGTATCTGTGCCAATATATGATGTCTGCGTGTTTGTTGTTGTCTATGTTTAGTATATATGTCTGTTCTATGTGTGTAAGAATATTTCTTCTAGTATGCTGGAAATGGGTAATCCCTAGGGTAGGGCTTGAGTTTCTCTTTTACATCTATTTCATTTTACTGACTATTTTATATTATATAGGAATATCTGAATTATCTCTAAATATGCGGGGATCGATCCTAGAACCTTTCGTTTAATGAACCACTATCACAGCCATTATTCTACTAATTCGTTCGTGAACAAACCATTAAAAGTTATGTTTACGCACAATAAATTAACATCAAATACTTCCAAATGTATTAACAAATGACTTTATTATTACCGGTATATAGTAGAACTGAATTCATTAGTTTGCTATTATCTTTATTACACTTAATATGCCAAATTGTTCACTAATTAGTGTGCTTTCTAACAATTTATAATATATCTTGAGTATATATACCTATATTGTTTTCATGTGGCAATTAACTAGGTTTCCCTTGTTGACTAGTTAATTAACACGAGAATATGTGCTACATATTCCTAATGTATATATTCAAAATCTAAGATGAGAATTATATTTGGTTTAAGTTCATATTATTATATTTACACATGGACGAACTTTAATAAAGAGGCAATTTATAGCAGAAATGTAAGTACAGCCTAATGGTATTTTATTATAGCACACGTCAAGTAAAGAGTGAAGCGATGCTTGGAGAGTTATTGATAGAATTTCTAACTCAAAACATCTGTACAGCAGTAGCTGAAAACTGAATATTTTCAAGTGTGTTCGTAAATAAAAAGGGAATTTGGATAAATAACAGACGTATTGTGTGTGTATAACGTGTTTATTAATTTATTACAACAAATTGAAAATCATCAACTGCATTCTTTTTATCCATACGAAGTATGTAAAACAATTTATTGTAACACTAAGTAACAATTCTATGAGAAAAACAATGCAAATATAACCTAATACAAAATTTGGTAGGAACAGTGAAGATGTACTCTTAATGTTTTGTATTTTACGTAAACATTTTTTCTTCCAATTGTACGGCAAGAAAAAGTGACGTAATGAACATTTCAATATATTTCAGGCAGAAGACTAAACAATATCTGAGAACAAATTGCTTAATAGACAGGTATGCACTCGACAACTAATATTATATAATATTATAATTAAAAGTACTCAATTACTCACAGCAAACATAATTCCTGTTGAGGATGTTGCTCTTCCTCAAACAGGAACAGCAATGATGCGGTACGTAGAAGAATAATCCTCATTGTATTTGTGTATTAAAACGTCCAATTGTACATAAAAAATTTGCACATTATATTAAACCTGTCCACGTGTAAACAGATAGTCTTTTGAGCTTATATTTACACATGAAACAAACTCAAAATTTTCACAACTGAAAGGCATTTACTGCCTTCCTCTTTCTCTCCACATAGATCAATATTGTTAATATAGTTTATCGTCTGATATCTTCTTTTGCCCCAACTCATCTCCGATTAACGATTCGTTCAAGTATATCAATCACTAGGCAGTTTCTTCTCAGCCAGTGACCCAACCAATTCCTTTACATCTTCAATTTCAGTATCATTCATTCTTCACTCACTCTTTCCAACACAGCATATTTCTTATTCTGTGTCCATTTAACACGATCCATTTTCCTCTCTACATATTTTTAATGCTTGTATTCGCTTTCACTTCACTTCATAGTAATGGCCATGTTTCTGCTCCAAACAATCCCACACTCCATCCAAAGCACTTCATTAGTCTCTTACTTACTTCTCTTTCAAGAAATCCACAAAAGATGCTCCTTTTTCTACTAAAAGCTTCGTTGATCATTCCTAATCTCAATTTCATTTCCTAGCAACAGCTGATGTTACTGCTTTAGTACACCCCAATTATTTGAAGACGACCACTTGTTCTATTTCCTCATTTGGAATTCCTGACAATGGTCCTCGTCTTGTTTGAATTTAATGGATGATGAAGAAACATTTAGCTACAAACTATACAGAGAAAAACATTTCAAACTGCGCTGCTCTGGACATAAAAAAATACAAACCACTCCAGTCGATGCACAGCAGTTTCAAATATGACTCCCAATTGGCATTCAAGAAAACAATTAATAAGTATCACTGATCATACCTAACCATCTTCTGAAATCGTATTTACAAATAAATGAAGAGCACCATTAGGAAATCCTGAATAAGTTGAATACACCATGTAGGCCTACATCGACGAGTTCCACTTCTATTACGCACACGTCCAAAATAAACATCAATTGAACCAGAAACCACATTCAAATTTGAAAATTGTTCATGATGATAAATATTCCTTTTAAAATTATTCATGATTATATTTTATGTCATCGTCGTTAATTAAACAATTTCTAACACTTGTGTATATTATTAAGTTATGTTATAGCTTCTGCTATATGATATTATGGATAGTCACGTATCAGAGATTGTTTAATATTAAGATTTATTGAAAATCATCTGTCAATGACGTTGATTACTGGGTCATTTCCTCGATAACTGAAGCCAAATTACAACTATTTTAATAAAAATGAAACTGAATCAACAAAGCTTCTTGACTAGTAACACTGCCATCGTGATATAGATCAGAACTTCTCGACGAGAAGGCATTTAGTAATCATAAATCACTACTGCCATCTAGCATGCATCTAGCGAAATATTTGTAATGTAGAGATGGTACAATAATACATATGAAGACAGTTGTATTTTCGTAAGTCAATTAATATTTAATTGTATTGGAGTACTTCGTTACTTCTAATCTTTATATACTGTCTCCTATTCGTGTAATAGTCAATAAAATCCCAATCGAGTGTTGAATTACTGTTGACAAAAGAGTGAATTAACGTTCGAGTTTCCTGCAAGTTTCTCGTTAATTACGAATGCTCAACTTTCATTATATATATTTAAACAATATTTCAGTTCTCGTTTCAGTTATCGTTCCCGGTTTGTGAACCAAGCCCGACACTTTAACAACAGGACAGAGACGAACACATTCCACAAACATCGCATTACCAAGTCATTTCGTCGGTAAATTTTAAACCATACTTAAAATAGTCTTCCTAAAGAAACACGTTTCAGAGATCAGACTTCAAAGACTTCTCACGTAAAAGTGTTCGTTGTTTCTTAGGCTACCTAAGCGAAGAAACACTTACTACAAAAATCGTACTACAAAGGTTATTACCAATATACTTGAGCATATGATTAAAAACAACACAACTTCCAAAACAAAATTGAAATCACTGAAAACGAAGATACATTTGAAAGGTTTCTCGCCTGTACGCTGCCGTTCGTGGTTTCTTTAGATAGTCGAATCTTAAAAACACTAACCACGAATTAAAATTTGAAAGATTTCTCGCCTGTGTGCTGGCGAACATGGTTCTTTATGTTTAGACAATGTGAGAAACACGTACCACAAACTTAACATTTGAAAGGTTTATCGTCAGTGTGTAATCGTAACAGCACTTTCAAATGAGAGCAACGCGAGAAATACTTACCAGACACATCGCATTTGAAACAATGCTCTCCCATGTGAAGACGTTCATGAGTTTGGAATATTCGATTGCGAAAAACACTTACCACACACATCATATGTCAAACGTTTCTAGGCTGTGTGCCAGCACTCATGCACTTTCAAGGTATCGAGTGCGAGAAGCACTTACCACAAACATCACATACTGAAAGGTTTGTCGCCTGTGTGGATTCGTATATGCACTTTCAAAACACCGGAGCGCGAGAAACACTTACCACAAACATCACATTTGAAGGTTTCGGCCTGTGTAGTCTTAAATGCACTTTCAAGTGACCGGACTGCGAGAAACACTTACCACAAACATCACATTTGAAAGGTTTTCTCGCCTGTGTGTAGTCCGTAAATGTTCCTTTAACTTACCGGAGCGCGAGAAAACATATACCACAAACATCACATTTGAAAGGTTTATCGGCTGTGTGTATTCTTAAATGCACTTTCAAGTTACCTGAGTGCGAGAAACACTTACCACAAACATCACATTTGAAAGGTTTATCGCCTGTGTGTATTCGTATATGCACTTTCAAGTAACCGGAGTGAGAGAAACACTTACCACAAACATCACATTTGAAAGGTTTCTCGCCTGTGTGTAGTCGTAAATGCACTTTCAAAGTTATCAGAGTGCGAGAAACACTTGCCACAAATATCACATTTAAAAGGTTTATCCCCTGTATGTAGTCGTAAATGCACTTTCAAGTTATAGGAGCACGATAAACACTTACCACAAACATCACATTTGAAAGGTTTATCGCCTGTGTGTAGTCGTAAATGCTCTTGCAAGTTATCGGAGTGCGAGAAACACTTACCACAAACATCACATTTGAAAGGTTTCTCGCCTGTGTGAGTCGTAAATGCACTTTCAAGTTATCGAGAGCGAAAAACACTTACCACAAACATCACATTTGAAAGGTTTCTCGCCTGAGTGTAGTCGTAAATGCTGTTTCAATTCACGGGAGCGACAAAAACACTTACCACAAACATCACATTTGAAAGGTTTCTCGCCTTGTGTATTCGTAAATGCACTTTCAAGTTTTCGGAGAGCGAGAAGTACTTACCACATACATCACATGTGAAAGGTTTATTGCCTATGTGTAGTCGTAAATGGTCCTTCAAGTGATCGAAGCGCGAGAAACACTTACCACAAACATCGCATTTGAAAGGTTTCTTGCCAACGTCCGTGGATAAATGCTCGTTCAGTTTTTCCGCAGTCGAGAAACGTTTTTTAGTCGATTCTAATTCCAATTGCTTCTCACCTTCACGAATCCGCACAGGTTTTGCGGTGGAATCTGAATTCTTGCGGATATCAGACACAGTGTCGTTCTCTTCAAGAGAAAGACTGTCCAATTCTGATGATCCAGTCCTCTCATACGTTGCTGCAATCCTGAAGTAAATATACTATTAGTCTACAAAATAGTCGCAACAAATGTACATTCAACTATACAATATTAAAAAAAAACAACCTATTTCATGACAAGGGCATTACGATTAGAGATACAACCTTGTAATTAATTTATGAGTAACACAGGAAGTATCAAAATATCTCAACTATTTGGACTACACCTGTCCAATAAATTTAATAAGGGTTAGTCAACTCTTGTCAGATTTTTTAAAATAAAACACTCTGTTCAAAGTCCCCTGTCTTTGAGTGGGCTAAATTATGCGATTATTTTGAAATTAGGGATTGCAAATGCCCAATAATTTTTAACTCTTATTGTGATTGAGATATAATAAAATCTTTATAGTTTTTAATTTTATCAATTTAACAATCAGGAAAATTTCAGTGGAACATTACTGACTCCATTTCGTAGCAAGCGTCATCATGAGAAAATTTGAATTGGTATTATCTCTAACTTGCCATTTGCTGTCTTGTGAAATTTAAACTAGTAACAATGCTTTCAGAGCTCTGCAATAATGTAATTTACAATTGTACAAAATTATAAGCTTACTAAATAATTATTTTTCCGTTTAAATAATAAGTATTCTGGTACTCAACGAGACGATAAAAGCATTAATTGATCAAGTGAGAGAAATATTTGAAATGTCTGTAGCAAATTTAAGACTTGAATACTCTTCTATTGAATGCATTATGTCTGACGAGTAGCTTTCACCTCTACGAGGATGTTGATATTTCAGTTATTTATCAGAAATAAACGGTTGCGCGGCTGGCAGCGAAACAGGGTGGGAAGGGTTCGAATCCCAAATGGGGCATGTTATCTGCTTTCGTTTTTCTTGGGGGTTTTCCATGCCCCGACAGAACATGAGCAAATACTGGGTAATTATGAGTCCTGGACCACGGACTCGTTTCAGTAGAATTATCGCCTTCATCTCAATCAGACGCAAAATAAGTGAGATGTTGATAAAGCGTCGAAAAATAACCCATTAAAAAGGTATGAAAGTCTGGACGTGAGCAGATGGAAATACGTATCATACCCATGGGATGCAAGTACACACAGGAGGGTAAACCGGATGAGTCTGCAGAGAACAGACAAGAACCAAAGGAATGAGAACTGTCCAAGATGTTATGTTGGTTCTCTACGGTACAGAGCGAAGGGTAACAGCAGATCTCTTCTTAGGCCCGTAACACACTTGAAGATTTTTTTGCTAGCGAGAAATATGTCGCGAGAAAGAGACTTGAAAAGCCTTCCTCCACACACCTGGCGAGTTCTCGCCACAAATCACCGATCGCTATGATCATCTATGCACTGCCTTTAACGACAGAAAGCATTTATCTGATTATAGTAATGAGTCGTTGGGGAAATATTATAGGTTTGTATTTACGTATTGGTCGTACTTAAATATATAACCTGTAATGTATATTGTCGTACTTTACAAATTACGTACGAAACGCTTTGTTCAATCTGAGTATTCAGATGATGAGGAAAAAAACGTTACATGAACATATTTTTTCATGAAAAAAGCATTTCCTAAAATTAAAGCCAGAAATATCTGAACATCACATTGTATCTTACCTGAAAATAAGGGCGAGTTTTGGACACTGGAAACTGGTTTCGATTTGAATGATGATACGTGTAGGTGTTATTTCAGGTTCAATGAACCACAGTTGTTTTTTATTTTTCCGCTTAAATGTTAATTCATGATATTGATAGAGAATTATTTGTTATAGTCTCATTAAAATTACGTAAACTCTTAAGACATATAGATACATTATTTCAAATATTTAATTAATATTTAAATCTCATCAAAATAAAATATAACCCTGGCACTTTCAGATAATCTGATATTTGTTCCCAAATTTCTTATTGAAGTTTCGTTTTTTATATTTTCATCCATTGCACAACATATAAATAGGCATGGGGTGATATGAGTCCTGGTTCGATAAGTTTCTGACTGCAATTATCACCTTTCATCATTTTCAAATAAAAACAATACAATTGATCGATCCTGTGATATCTTTTTCAAATTCAATCGTAAAAAGAGTATAAATGTCAAACATCGTTGATAAATGTATCAAGAAAATTCATGGGATGCAAGAATCGAGCAGGAACTCGCGCGCTAATTTTTTTGCCTCGAACCAGAATCTCTTCCAGTGTGTGGACGTCCATTTGAATCCATGTTATCAATTTTTTAATTTTCTCGCAACACATTTCTCGCTGGCGAAAAATTCTGCAGACCTCTTACATAAAGCTGCAATATGACGGAGAACATTTAGCTCAAAACCTAGCCCTCACTGGATGGGGAAAAAAGAGTTGACATTCCCAAGCGTTCACAATAGCGAAAAAAAGAAGATTTTCGTCTCATTTGTGGGTCATGCTGATTTCAATGACATTCTATAATACAAGAAAAAAATATTTTGTTCTGCTGTCATCACCAGCAACGTGGGATGACTTGTTCAAAGGAGACAACAATTGCAAGCCAAAGATAAAACTCGACTGTAACAAAACCAAAGCAGGGGTGGATACTATAGACAAGATGGCTAGAGAGTACACAATACTTGTGGTGGTCTGTATGTCTGTTGTGATCATAGACGTCAACAAACTGTAAACTGCCCAACGGAAAATGAAACAAAAACATCATAGACGCCTATTCCTGCATCAACTTGGTGACCTGCCATTTCGTCTCTTCATCACCTAGAGATCTACGATTGTGGTACTGAGAAAAATAATTAGAGCGTGTTTGCTAAGGAAGCACTTGGTACAGTTTAGAATGAACGCTGCATTAGCCAATGTATCAGCTGGAAATGGAAGGAAAAGTGGACACTGCCACATCGCCTCAGTTTGGCAGACAGAAAACTGACCTGAAGCTTCTGATGGTATACGAGATTAAGACATATGGCTTGTATGGGGAGACTAACAGAAAGGCGGGAGTTCAAACCTTGCCGTACTCTGATATCCCTCTGCTACCTGCAATCTTGTGTTAGACGTCATAGGGAAGTAGAAATTTAATGGAGTGCATCACTCGACCTCATGCTAAAGAGTAAAGAGCATTGAAGGCTTCATCACAATATCCTCAATTACTTCAATTTTTACTTCTTATTTTAAATAATAAAATAAAAAGTATTTCAGAAGCAATATCAATGCTCGGCAGTATGTATAGCTGTAACCAGTTTTTTCATCCACGAAACTTAACAAACTTCGATTGACAGACAATAATTTATTTATGTTCAGTTTTATGGACTGCAACTGCTAACGTAATATTGCCTGATATAGAGAATGTTATATCCAAAAATAATCGTTAAATATGAAGCGTCTGCAGCAGGTCCTTCAAGTGAGAGAAATGACTCTTGTGATATAAGAAAACGTGTTTCAAAATTGTGAGTACACATTGCAATTGCAACAAACAAGCAATCAAGTAAAAGCTTAGGAAGTAACTAGCTTTCCTTGTGGTTCAGTTTGTACACTGACGTTCAAAGACTTCTGACCTGCGATTTAATGAACACGTAACCGAATTTTTCACTCACGGGAAAAGTGAGAGCAAAGATCCGCAAAAAACAAACAAATTTTGAAACAGTATCCTGAAGTCTCAAAAGGTTTCACCATTATTGGGGCCCTTATAAAGTGTCAGGGACAATGACGCAGTTCAAGCAGAAATTATTTTCATAACTGACAATATGAGCGGTTTCAGGCTAAACCTAGTGTAGTTTTGCAATCAGCACAGTGGGATGAAGTATTGATTTCTATAATGCGGGTATTATTTGTCCAGTACGATTTACAACACCGACTTTTATCTTCACCATTTTTTCAAAGAAGTAATAACTACAGAAGCCACACTTACACTAACAAATTATAGTTCACTATAGATTAGTAGGGTCGGGTATCTATGTATTCACGTGCCAGTATATGGTTAATTGTTCCAATGTTTCGTGACACAATATAATTCAAGTACAATAAATTATATTTTTGCCTAGAAGAATATCCTATCTTATTTAACATAAGGTACTGTTACTTTGTAAACAGATAGTCATAAAATATTAAATCCATATCAGAAATATTCCAATTTATAAGTAATGTTGATGCCTTATTTCTTTGTCTTTTGTAGAAGTTGTTATATAAATTTATTACACTTAATATACTGTTGATTATTATTGTGCATGACGTATCTCAGGCATTAATAACATAAACATCCGTGCCTGAACTTTGAGTAGTCACACAGTTATATGCAGTCTGTTACAGAGAATCACGTGGCTATCCTGTAACTTCAAAATCATAATTTTCTGTGCTGATTTCGTGACAGCACTGCTCTAAACTCACTATGTGTGAGAAATATTGGAGAACAAGAAAGTAAATGTGTTTACAGCTAAGAACTCTGCATTAGTTAATAACAACACCAACATATCTACACACTAGAAGAGGAAACTGTGGTCAAACAGAAAGAAATCATAAATTGGTGAAACAACGTTGTTCAAGTACAGTTATATGTATTATTGTAGTACGGTGTATATCTGGTGTTATGGAAGTGAAAGAATGATGACCTTAACTACAGCAAATAAATAAATAATGTAAACAAATAAATAAATAAATAAATAAATAAATAAATAATTAGTACAAGTAAATAAATTTAATAATTAAATAATAAGTAAATAAATAAATAAATAAATAATTAATAAATTAATGAAATAAATAAAAAAGTAAATTATTAAATAAATAAATAAATAAATAAATAAATAAGTAAATAAGTTAATAAAGAAATAATTAAATAAAAAAAATAAATAAATAATTAAATAAAGTAAATAAATAATTAATAAGTAAATAAATAAATAAAAATAAATATGTAAGATAAATAAATAAATAAAAACAAATAAATAAATAAGTGAATAAATAAATAAAAAAAAAATAAATAAATAAATAAGTAAATAAATAAGTAAATAAATAAATAAGTAAATAAAAAAATTAAATAAATAAATAAATAGATAAATATAATAAATAAAAAATTAATAAGAAAACAAAAATAAGTGACTAAATAAATAATTTAAATAAGTAAATAAGTTAATAAATAAGAAAATTCATAAGTAAATAAATAAATAATTAAATAAATTAATAAGTAAATATATAAATAATTAAATAAATAAATAAAAAAGTAGATATTGAGTAAATAAGTAAATAAATAAGTAAATAATAAATAAATAAATAATAAGGAAATAAAAAATAAATCAATCAATGAGTAAAAGATAAATAAATAAACAATTAAATAAAACAGGCAAATTAATGTTACACAGTGACTTTGCAACAGGGATCAACGCTTTGCAGAAGAATGCTTGGATTGGACTCAAAATAGTATCGTAGTACATAATTTTCTAGGGAATTATAAAAATTTCAATTATAAACAAACTGTAGATGTTAAGTTGGAGGGCTTCAATACCCTGGCCTGGAATATGAGTGTAAAGGTCCACTACTTGCATGTCCATATATATTACTTTCCTGAATATCTACGCATTTTCAGTGAAGGATATGAAGACAGGTTTTAATAGTACATTATGGCAACCAGATACCAAGGGAAGTGCAGTGTGAATGAGATGACTGATTATTGCTGGACGATTCAGACAGACAGTTCTTCTGAAGCTGCTTCTAAACAGTCAAGCTAACAGACACTTCAAACACAAAGAACTCTACGTGAAGACTCGCACACCACACTCACCTTTCCGTCAAAACCTCGTTGTCCTCTGGAGCTACTTCAAAACATGGCTCCTCAGTCACTGCGTCCGAGTCAGTCTGCATTCCCTAGAAATACAGAGCAAATAAAACAAAAAGATAGCAATTTACGCTAAGAAAAGCGCATCGAATTTAGATGTCACAGAATTGCTTTTAAATAGTATTACGCCTAGTAGTATTTTAGCAAATATAGGATAATTCTTGAGGCAGATTTCTCGCGGGGCAATTCTTTTCCTTGTAGATCTGCGGTTTTGAACCTTTTTCAACATGTGGCTCAGAAAAAATGTAATTTAAAATCCTGTACCGCAGTTATATAATCTAAAGCTGATTCCCCAAGCAGGAGGGGAATTTTGACAGTTTAAGAAGGGAATGAGTACCATAAAATGAAAATAAATGGGATAAATATATATGCATTAATATATAAAATAAAATACCTTAAATTTTATATGACTTACGGAGAAATGATAATATTCTGAATTGTGAAAAGGCGCAAAAGATGTAGAGAACAGAAACAAAATACATTTTAATCACAAACTGAACTAACACACCTTTTTTATTTTTATTTTTTTTTTTTTTTAAGTTTATGATAGAAATGCAAAATTTAATGATAGAAAATTATTCCAAAGCAATATCAGTGTCAAACATACCGTATTATGAATGTTTTCTTAACTTCATATTTAGGAGATAGGAAAAGATACAATATTATAAGATGTTTTGATAAGATATCTAATGCAGGAAACATCACTTTTTATAAAAATAAGTGAAATACGGTAGATTTTAAGGTTGGCACTTCACTAATCTGGCTATCCTAGATGCGATTCTGTCATTTTCTTCTCTGTTGCTTGCACACCCACACTTTGTTCACTGAATGTTGACTTGTGCCATATTTGAGATTCCGTCGCACACCAATGGATCACATGAGTATGCACAGCCACGCTGGTGGAAAATGACTGTTATAGAGTAACTACTTGAACACTTATAATAGAAGAAATTTTCTATGAACAATTATTCAATCATTTCTAGTTTAGAATTTGGTGGATTTTGTAAGTGGTTTACAACAATTTAACAACTGCAATGGTTATCCAGCGTCTCAGTGAAGTGAAGGTGATAATGCCAGCGAAATGTGTCCACGGTTAGTGCCGAGAGTTAACCAGCATTTTCTCTCAATGGGTTAAGGGATAATACCAGAAGAAACTTCAAACAGGTAACTTGTCCGAACCTGAATCTGGTCACTGATTTGCTAGTCTGAAGGTCAGACATGTTAATTGCAACTCCACACTTTTGAACGAAATGGGTAAAATCCCCATTTTTCTGACAATGTCTAATATCAAGTTATTGTATGACTTCGAATTTTTACATTACCAGGTATATAACCATTCGGTTGAGTTCGCTTTCTATAGTACATCTATGCTCATTACATTTTCTTCCAGTTTTGCTCCATAATTTCTGCCAGGCAAAATTAAGTATCCAATTATACTAAAGCTCCAGTACAGAAAAATTCCTTTTCTACGACAATATTGTTTATTATATCGTAGAGAAAAAGTTGGATAGAAAATTGGTTGAACAATTTTGTGAACTTCATACCTTTCCCGAGAATTTTAACTAAGTTGTAGTCTAGTCATAAGAAGTAAAGGAAATTGAAATACAATGTTTATTTCTAATGATTTTAAAATTGGCAAAATGAAGTTTCAAAATTTTTTTTTCTGCTATCTGTACTAAAATTAACTCCAGTTCACTTACAGATTAAAGGTAAATAAAATATACAACAGTTTCATGTATGCTGTATCTGCATGTATTTATCACAACATTTTGCAAAATTTAGAACCTATTCTGCAATCCACTCAAAATCAACTATACAATTTATCGTAAACTTACAAAATATCTTCTGTCTATGCGTAAGACAATATTCTACAAGGGATACATTGCAACTATGTAAAAACTTAAAAACAAAAGATGAAAAAGTGAAGTCACGAGATAATGTATGTACATACATCTAAAACAAAATCTTTTACTTGGAAACGGTAAAATGTATTAAGAATTTTAGACAACGACACAGAGTACAAAAAAAGCAGTGTCCTCAAATACCATAGATTATGCAACAAGAAATTACGTTTTCATATCTAAAACAAACCGAGATACTACTCCAGAATTAGTTCCCTGCAATATGACATATCTCGTAACACTAAATAGTTAAGTCTTTTTTCTGTCTCTATCATAAAGTAATTTTTTTTATTATATTGGGTTATTTTATAAATGATATGAAGATGATAATGCCGGTGAAATGAGTCTAACACCAAAAGTTATCCAGCATTTGCTCGTATTTGGCTGAGGGAAACCCCGGAAAAAACCTTTCTGTCTCTTCAAACCCAGGCCACCTGGTTTCGCAGCCAGACGCGCTAAAAGGTGTGGACATCATAAAGTAAAAGGCACTGCAAACACTGTTGTAAAGACGTAGCGGATCTGACAATCAAAACACAAGAAAAACACAGTGCATTCCTTGTGCTGCACTCACCTCAGGTTCACGTTTCACAGCAGGAAACGAAAATGCCTCTGGATCTTTCTCACATTTTACCTCTGATACGAGATCATGGCTCTGTTTCATATTCCTCCTTTATACCAGTCACATGATGATCCAAGAAATTCCGTTCCTGCAGTACAAAGAGATATATTTAATGAGCAATTATTACAGTATTAGAAGAGACTTCTAACGTTACAAGCTGCTGTATATATATCTGCATGCAACAGCTCGACATTATGAGGAATGGGGCCAGAATTCATAAGTGAATGCAAATTATTCATGCAGAAACATTATTTAGACATGTTATGAAGGTCTGTAATAATACGAAAAGCAAATCGTGCATATTACGGCCATTCCTACATAGAATAAACTATTGTGCATATAATGTAGCATATTTTCAACACTGTTTTGTGTTAAACCCATAAATTGAGTTGTTTGAAAAAAAAAAATAAAGAAATAAAAGTAAATAAGATAAAATAATAAGAAATTGCAAACGATATAAGAGACAGTTTAATACATAATTTTATTGATGCTTATTATGGAAAAAATCATCTGAAGGAAAAATACATTGATACTTTTTATCATTCTGTGGGAGAATTTCGAAATATTTCTGATTCATTGAATCTTACTGACGAGAGAAGAAAAAAGCAATCCCTTGAATTTCAAAGCTACTTTCAGTATAATTTCATCATTTTTCATGTACGCATTCAGTACTCGGGTTTTCCTTTCCTATGAAAATAATGCTTATATCTTAGACAACAAAAATGCTTAGAAAATTCGTCACCTTTCCCGAGTTTAGTATCTAGTTGGAATCCACCCACAATCAGTTCAAGTAAATTCAAAACCTCTATTTCTATTTCTAATAATTTCAAGATTTGTCAACTGAAATTATTAACTTTACGTTTCTATACCTATATTTAAGTTGAATGTACTTCATTGACAGAACAATTATAAGTAAAAATAATACTTTGATGTATGCTGTACCTATCCCTATGTAGCAGATCATTTTGCAAAATTTAAAGCACCTTCTGGAATTCACCCAAATAAGCCCCACAATGTACTGTAAAGTTACAAAATATGTTTTCTATACTGGCAGCATAATTTTCTACAAAAGAAATATCCCAGAGACGTAAATACCTAAAAGAAAAATGAAGACAGGTGATAATATATCTGCATACATCTACAGCAAAATCAATCATCATTTTAAAACGGCAAAACATACCGAGAATTTAGGCAAAGTCATAGAGAAAGCAAAAACAAATTAAGTCAAGTACAACACAGTATCAAAGTAATAGACTGTGGGAATTTGTAGCTATGGCAACCATTACGATTGAGTGTAATAGCAATTTTACGTTTTCAAACTTAAAACAAAAACGAGATAACAATGCAACAAGATAAAAATAATAACAAACAGAAACGAGATTGTTCTGCCACGGTCACACACTAAAAGGCGCTGCAAGTACTGTTGTAAAGAGGCAGTGTCCATTACAAACAAAACACAAGAAAAACACTGGAAGAAGAACACATAGTGCATTCTTTGTGGTGCACTCACCTCAGGTTCACGTTTCACTACAGGAAGGGAAATTGCCACTGGATCTTCAACTTTTATCTCAGAAATGAGATCATGACTCTGGTTCACATATTCCTCCTTTAAACCAGTCACATGCTGATCCAAAAATTCCGTTCCTGCAGTACCAAAATACATCTTGAGCAATTTATTATATGGTTTAGCAAGTTTAGTATATACAGTTGCGGCGCTCAATACTTGATAAATATGCAGACATAGATAGTTGCTGACCAGGATCGCTACTATCGCCTCAGTACAGACCCTTTCCCGAGCAGACGATAATGTATGTTCGGGTTTTTCAATTTCAGTGTATGAAGCTCAATGAAATAACTTATTATGTTATAACCTTATTGCGCATCATTGCTAAGTTTTATTTAGTGTAATGTGTCCATAAGTTCGGTAACTTCTTATTGCATAACTTTATGCAGAAATAATTACAAATCTGTGTTATTTTAATGTGAAGACAATTTTACATGTTAACATAATCTATTCACATTTAAATTTTAAGTTTACAACTGAAGCTATTTTGGGGTTTAATAAAAAAGTATTTATATTTTTATTTTAATTTAGCACATCTACCTTCCTTAATTGTAGATAGAAAATTTACCATACCACACCTATGAACTTAGTGTACGTACGATTGTGTTACTTCGTATCTCAGGAAGTAGATAAATACAATAATTCAGTACGTACTCGATTGTAGTATTAACATACAGACAAATTGAATGTGCGGCGTATCATACATGACATTATGCTTAATTATAATGTATAATTGTGAATAGAGGAATATAAATAATAACCTACAATTTCCATATGACGTAACATAGGCCTACGTATATAATGGCAGGGCATTGGAGACTTTGTAAATCTAGTTGCTCTAGTAATAGCGCTGTGAGCTTACCGTATTTCAATATAGTCGAGTGTTCCAAGGTCAATAAGGCAGAATTCATAAAGCGGTGTAACTAGCGCTGAGGTAGTTCCTGCGATTTCGAAAGTGAAAATCGTTGAATATATAAGAGAATTTTTGTGGAGGTGCAGGTGATGGTATAAGCAAAGGATAATGAAAGCCAAAACTAACCAAACCTAACTTGTCACAGATCCGTATATGCTAGGAGTATTAAGTACAAAGGAACTAATTCTGCTCTAGCTTAGGCTACTAAGAAAGTACACTAATCAGACTTCAGATTGGAGTACAGTAAGAAACAAATAAACAAAACTGAAATAGAGACAAATTGCAGTTACAAGTTATCACCGTAAGTTTATGCTTAATTATATCATATAAATGCAAATACTGAAATATTGGTACAGTAAACCTAACCTTTAATTGTAACATATCAAAATATCCGTGCGGTGCAACTGAAAATTATTGAATCGAGCATAAATGAATGTACTAGAATTTCGCAATAATTAATCCAAATAAAGTCTGGTATTACACATAAGAACAAGGTAATTTTCACACTAAAAATAATATTACACCTTTGCTCGCCAGTGAAGTATGTCTGAAGTGTCTCATGATCATTGTTTTAAATTTAATCATGCTATTACATTACATTTTAGAGAAATATATGTTGCTCTTTATGCATTCCAACTAATTTATATGGTTGAAACAAAGAACATATTCCCAAATACCCCTATCCTCCTCTCCTATATTTGACTTATTAATAATTGAAAGCCAAAAATTATTTATAGTCTTAGATAAAGAATAAAATGAAAATGAATTCGTGACCTTAAGCATAATATCAAATACCTACATTGCGGGAATGTTTATATCTATTTCACAATGAACTACAATAAACACATAAATTTCACAACTGAATTTTCTTTCGAAGCCCGCCATTATGATACACAATGACGTCCTTCAACTGCCAACGTAAAAAACAAAAAATCACTACTTCACGACAGCCACACTCAATCGCTTGCGTTTTCGATCAAATTCGTGCATGCACCGCTTTATTTTCCGGATCAATAAAGTTGAGGCTCTGATTCACAGTCAAATGACGGAAATTGTTAACATCCAGGCCTTCATATCCCTTCCAGCAGTCCGTCATTATTGTGGTTTGAGCGGCGACATGTTTCCGAATAACACCAAGAAAAGTATCTTTGTCCCTCTTATTATTCGGACAAATCTCCAATCGCACTTCCTTCGTCTCACGATCTATCATGCCCAAAACCCGAGAACCCTCCACAATACGACAACCAGCCTAAAATTTCCTACGTCCAATCTTGCATTCATCAATTTCTACTATATGATTCGGCCCTCCAATTCTAGGTTCGTTCTTCTAACGGCGATCCACATTGTCTGAAAGAAAATAACACTTATAGCAAATAAAAGCCTACAAAAACCTAAACTAACCTAACCTAACGCATCATAAAAGTCTAAACTAACCTAACCTATTTCACTAAACTCCAAAACTAACCTAACCTGTCAATAAAACCTAAACTATCCTAACCCAACATTGCACAGTTTCGTATATGCAAAGCATAACAAAAGCCTAAACTAACCTAACCCAACTTCTCAACAAAATCCTAAACTAACCCAACCTAACCTGCCACAGATTTGCCTACACAAAGCATAAAAAAGCTAAAACTATCTAACACATAACAAAACCTAAAATAACCTAACTTAACCTAAACCCTAAACAAACCTAACCTAACCAAAACCCTAAATTAACTTAACCTAACCAAATTTCTAACCTAACCTAACATAAACAAACCTAACTAAAACCCTAAACTAACCTAACCAAAACCCTAAACTAACCTAACCTAACCAAAACCCTAAAATAACCTAACCTAATCCAAAATCGCAACCTAACCTAATCTAAAGAAAACCCTAACCTAACCTCACCTAACCTATCTTAAACCCTAAACTAACCTAACCCAACCAAAATCCTAAACTAACCTAACCTAACCAAATTTCTAACCTAACCTAACATAAACCTAACTAAAACCCTAAACTAACCTAACCAAAATCCTAAACTAACCTAACCTAACCAAAACCCTAAATTAACCTAACCTAACCAAAATCGTAACCTAATCTAAACTAACCTAACCTAAAGAAAACCCTAACATAACCTCACCTAACCTATCCTAACCAAAACCCTAAACTAACCTAACCTAACCAAAATCCTAAACTAACCTAACCTAATCAAAACCCTAAACTAACCTAACCTAACCAAAATCCTAACCTAACCTAAAACCCTAAACTAACCTAACCTAACCTAACCTAACCAAAATTTAATAACCCAACCTAACCTAACGTAACCAAAATCCAAAACTAACCTAACCTAACCTAAACCCTAACTAACCTAACCTGTCACAGATAATTATGCTTCGTATCATAAAAGTCTAAACTATCCTAACCTGTCACTAAAATCCTAAACTAACCTAACCTGTCACTAAAATCCTAAACTAACCTAACCTGTCACTAAAATCCTAAACTAACCTACCTGTCACTAAATCCTAAACTAACCTAATACGTAACGCATCATAAAAACCTAAGATAACGTAACCTGTCACTAAAATCCTACACTAACCTTATCTAACCTAACCTAACCTAACCAAAACCCTAAACTAACCTAACCTAACCAAAACCCTAAACTAACCTAACCTGTCACAGATAATTATGCAACGCATTATAAAAGTCTAAACTAACCTAATATGTCACTTAAATCCTAAACTAACCTAACCTGTCACTAAAATCCTAAACTAACCTAACCTATCACTAAAATCCTAAACTAACCTAACCTGTCACTAAAATCCTAAACTAACCTAACCTATCACTAAAATCCTAAACTAACCTAACCTGTCACAAATAATTACGTAACGCACCATAAAAACCTAAGCTAACCTAACCTGTCAATAAAATCCTACACTAACCTTATCTATCCTAATATTATTTCAATGTACCGAAGTACATATGATATTTCCATGCAGATATTCTGCGTCATCATACGATACGTTCCATTACTCTTTCATCGTTATCTATCCTAAGCTAACCTGTCAGTAAAATCCTAAACTAACCTAACCTGTCAGTAAAATCCTAAATTAACTCAATCTGCCATAACAGTTCATTTTCTTACCTCTACACACTTCCCTCAAGTATGAAAACCAATCCGTGATCGTTGACTCCGCTACATCTGGTACATTCGTCTCATCGCACTCCCTTATTGTTTGGGAGTACGAAAACTCCCCACAAAGTGGACACTCCATATTTGCGAGAAGCAGACCTTTCTCCCGGCACCACTATTGCGCTTCATTTTCACTATTAATAATGCTCAGCTTTCTAATATTAATACGATCACCTACTGCAGCCATTTCCACAACTACGAATTCCCGCTCGAACATTAGAAACTAGCGCGAAACATTCGTTATGTTATGTTATATCGATTTATGAATTTATACATTTTAAATACCCGCGTAACCATCCCGCTGCAATATTGCAAACTAGCGCGGAACGTTCGTAATGCCTCGTAAGTTATGTTGGTATGACATGTAAGATGGCTGGAAGTGCAGGAAGAGAATACGCTCAATCCTCGTTCAACCTAAAGCTTTTTCTATTTACCTCTGATGAAGCCTCAATCTCTTCTATTTTGTAATCCATACCAGGCTATGATTGAAAATCTGTATGGTCAAACATGTAGATCAAACGGACCGTTACTGACGGGTCTATGACGCTTCAATAGTCACCAGCATAGACAAATAACAGAGTAACGATTAAAGAAAGTTAGGGCGAGCGTTCCCAACACCAGTTTGCAGAAATACACTAAACGGTTAAAAAAACCTTGAAAAATAGCATTAAACTCGCTGGATTTTTAGATGTATATTACGTATTTAAAATAGTGCGAATTCGGCTATTTGTTTGAAAGGGTTCATACCTGAAGCATCTTTATAGACGACTGAAAAACTTTAGATTTTCCACTGCCAAAACCACCCTGTTGGTGACACTGGTCACGGCTGGCCAAAGCGTTAATAAAGTTTTTCAAGGCGGCCGTGTTCAGAGAAATGATCGAGGTTCAGAATGGCTGTAATTTAATGTTCTACTCCTCTTTGCAATTATTATTTTTAGGATGATTATTTTTCTTCTTATATTGCTTTTTAATACTAATTAATAGTAAGAGCTGGTAATAGCTTATCGGTAAAATCCAAGAATCAGTGACTGGTTTTTCATACGTAGGGATAGTGGGTTTTCAAACTGTCCTTTATTTTCCTGGACAGTCCAGGATTTTGACCATTGCGTCCGACGTCCCAACATAATTTGCACATGCATCATAATGTCCTGAATTCAGAGCATATTAGAGATGACAGCTGATTTTCGTTCCTATCATATTGTTGGATTTAGTCTGGATTGGAAAATTTTTCCTTACAGTCTCATACAGACATGCTTGCAAAATTTGACGAAATGGAGAACCGACTCTGGTTCTAGTACGCATCTAATTCTAGATGATGTGTCAAAGTAACGATGATACCAAGATCATATCTAAAGTTAAGGCAGGTTGTATTACAGTCTACGGAATACCTCATAAGCCATATATCCTTTGTACACTGTACTTTAGCTTGGCGCCATTCAGTATTATGTCCACTTCGTTCACATTGGAGGGGAGAGAACCGTTTCCTTGGGCGGGGGGGGCAAAGCAAAATCAAAGAATTCCCATAAAACGGGGTTATGGGGGACATCGTTTACCTCCCTCCCCCTTATAGCTTGATCGTTTTGCACTATATCGGAATATGATCATTAAATAAAAGTATTTTCGGGGAGGGGCGTGTTTCTTGCAGTGTTACATCCATATCCGCGATGTTTTGGACCGAGTTCAATAGGGTTTGAACTGTAGGTCAACAACAAATTATAATAGGGCATATCTTAAAAGCATCTGTCTCTTTTTTTTTTTTCTCTCGTACAGAAACACATGCTTACATCAATACAAATTTTGTAACTAAGCTAACAGAAACTTTTTTTCATAGAGCTTACCTTCCTGAAGATATCATATGAAATATTCTATTTAATCTCGTCTATAAGCTTACACATTATACCGGGATTGTTTCTGCATTGTTGTGCAGTATGTTATTCATACATCTCCAAGTGGAGGCCAGAACACCTGCAGACTTCTAACACAGGAGTACAAGCTGTTACAAAAGAAACATTACACTGCTTCCATTCCTCAAATGAGGTATAGAAATTCTTATACATTCAGAAATGTAAAATAAATATTATAGACGAAACACATTATCTGAAGGCTTTAATCGTCAATTTAAGCACAGGACCTTAATCATAAACAAAATCAAAAAGGTTTTTTTCAATACGTTCTAACATTAATGAAAAAAAAGAGTTGTGACAAGTTTGGGTGGTAGTACCCACATAGCCCCCCATAACTCCGCCTAAGTTTGTTCCACTAGATGCGTCATTCATTATTTTCGGCAGAAAAGTGAAATAAGAAAAGAAATAAATATATACATCTTCATTACACAACTTTTAACACTGTATCAGTTCGGTATTTGTAAGATAATAATTTTCTTGTGTTAAATACCGGTATTGTTAACGTACCTTGTTAACATGTTCGGCCTATTTTTCGGTCATCTTCGGAACTGGTCGTTGCTGGTCTTGGCGCCTCCTGTTTCCTGTGTGGGTGCGTTCGTAGTGTAGAGTCAAAGAGTGTGTGTTTTGAAATTGAGTTGTGTGTTGAGAATATCGGTTGGGTTGTGTTTTCGTGTGTCTGTATATTTCGTATTGTTCTAGTGTGTAGAGTGTCTGTCTTTTTGGTGGGATGTGCAGTATTTCCATGTCTGTGTTGATGTCTCTGTAGGTGTGGTTTGCATTTGTGATGTGTTCTGCATATGTGGAGGTGTTTTGCAATTTTGTTATGCCTGTGATGTCTTCTTTGTAACGTGTTTGAAATGATCTGCCTGTCTGTCCTATGTAGTAGTTGTTGCAGGTGTTGCATTTGAGTTTGTATATGTCTGTGTGGTTGTATTTGTTTCTTTGTGTTGTTGAGATGTTTTTGTAGAGTGTTATTTATTCTGTATGCGATGTTGTAGTTTAATTTCTTGAATGGGGTTGCAATTTTATGTGAGTTTTTGTTGTCGTACGCTAGTGTGATGTATTTTTTGTGTTCTTGTGTTTGTGTTACGTTCTTCTGTTTTTTGTGGTGTTGTTTTGTCTTATGTATTATGTTGGTTATTATGTTCGGGTTGTATCCGTTTTCTTGTGCTATGTATTTGATTGTGTTTAGTTCTTCGTTATAATCCTGTTTGTTCATTGTTATGTTGAGTAGTCTGTGTATGATTGTTCGGAATGCAGCTTGTTTGTGTTGTGTGGGGTGGTTGGATGTGTTGTGTATGTGTTGTTGTTGTTGTTGTGGGTGTTCTGTATACTTTCAACGTGTGTTTGTTGTCTACTTTTGTTATTGTGATGTCTAGAAAATTTATGGGTTTGTTGTTTTCAATTTCTAATGTGTAGTGTAGCTTTGGGTGTATTTTGTTTATGTGTTGATGTAGGTTTTGGATTTGTCTTTTGTTTCCTTTGTATAGTATTAGTATGTCATCTACGTATCTGTGACAATATATGATGTTGTCTGCGTGTTCGTTGTTTATGTTTAGTATATATGTCTGTTCTATGTGGTGTAAGAATATTTCTGCTAGTATGCTGGAAATGGGTAATCCCTAGGGTAGGCCTTCAGTTTGTGTGTAATATTTGTTATTGTATGTGAAGTAGTTTTGTTTTGTGATTATGTCTGTGGTGTGGATGATTTCTTTGATTTGTTCTTGTGGTGTGTTGTTGTTTTTGAGTTTCTGTTCTAGTATCTATAGTGTATCTTGTATGGGTATGTTTGTGTATAGGTTAGTTATGTCGAAAGTTACTAATGTTGTATTGTGTGGGATATGTTTGTCTTTTTTATTTTATTTATTTACTAGGTCTATGTTGTTTTTTATTGTTGTGTGTTTTTCCAATTTTATGTTGTTCCTTATGGTTTAGTCCATACATAACACATCCAACCACCATACCTTGCTCTAAATCTCTCTTTTGCATCTACTTCATTTTACTGACTATTTTATATTAAATAGGAATATCTTAATTATCTTTAAATGTGCCGGGATTCGATCCTGGAACCTTTCGTTTAATGAACCACTATCACAGGAATATTCTACAAATTATCAAACCCTTAAAAATTATGTCTACGCACAATAAATTAACATCAAATACTTCAAAATGTATTAACATATGACTTTATTATATTACAGTTAATAGGCCAAATTGATCACTAATTAGTGTGCTTTCTAACAATTTATAATATATCTTGAGTATATAGCTATATTGTTTTCACGTGCTAATTAACTAGGTTTCCCTTGTTGACTAGTTAATTAACACGAGAATATGTGCTACATATTCCTAATGTATAATATTACAAAATCTAAGATGTGAAGTATATTTGGTGTAAGTTCATATTATTATATTTATACCTGGATGAACTTTAATAAGGAGGCAATTTATCGCAGAAATGTAAGTAGAGCCTAATGATATTTTATTATAGCACACGTCAAGTAAAGAGTGAAGCGATGCTTGGAGAGCGTATTGCTAGAAATTCTAACTCAAACCATCTGTACTGCAGTAGCTGACAAGTTGCACGTTTTCAAATGTGTTCGTAAATAAAAAGGGAAATTTGCATAAATGACAGATGAATTGTGTGTGTATAACGTGTTTATTACTCATTGCAACAAATTGAAAATCATCAACTGCATTCTTTTTATCCATACCAAGTATGTAAAAGAATTTAATGTAACACTAAGTAACAATTCTATGACAAAAACAATGGAAATATAACCTAATACAAAATTTGGTAGGAACAGTGAATATGTACTCTTAATGTTTTAATGCCTAAAATTGTATTTTACGTAAACATTTTTTCTTCCAATTGTATGGCAAGAAAAAGTGACGTAATGAACTTTTCAATATATTTCAGGCAGAAGACTAAACAATATCTGAGAACAAATTGCTTAATAGACAGGTATGCACACGACAACTAATATTATATAATATTATAAATAAAAGTACTCAATTACTCACAGCAAACATAATTCCTGTTGAGGATGTTGCTCTTTCCCAAACAGCAACAGCAATGATGCGGTACGTAGAAGAATAATCCTCATTGTATTTGTGTACTAAACATCCAATTGTACATAAAAAATTTGCACATTATATTAAAACCGATCCACGTGTAAACAGATAGTCTTTTGAGCTTATCTTTACACATGAAACACATTCCAAAATTATCACAACTGAAAGGCATTTACTGCCTTCCTCTTTCTCTCCACTAGATCAATATTGTTAATATAGTTTATCGTCTGATATCTTCTTCTGCCCCCAACTCATCTCCGATTCACGATTCCTTCCAGTATATCCGTCACTAGGCAGTTTCTTCTCATCGAGTGACCCAACCATTTCCGTTACATCTTCAATTTCAGTATCATTCATTCTTCACTCACTCTTTCCAACACAGCTTATTTCTTATTCAGTGTGTCCATTTAACACGATCCATTTTCCTCCATACATACTTTTTTAATGCTTGTATTTGCTTCCCTTCACTTCGTAGTAATGTCCATGTTTCTGCTCCAAACAATGCCACACTCCATCCAAAGCACTTCATTAGTCACTTACTTCTCTTTCTAGGGTTCCACAAAAGATGCTTCTTTTTCTACTAAAAGGTTCGTTGATCATTCCTATCATCAATTTCATTTCCAAGCAACAGCTGACGTTCCTGCTTATAGTACACCCCAATTATTTGAAGACGACCACTTGTTCTATTGCCTCATTTGGAGTTCCTGACAATGGTCCTCGTCTTAATACACAATGGATGATGAAGAAACATTCTTACTACAAAATATACGAGAAAATAGATTTATAATTATTATTACACTTTTACTACCAATAAAACGTCATACTTTTACTTTGTTTCTTTGTTTGCCAACATTTGACCAATAAAACGGTACGAAAGGACGTATTTCAACCAATGATGGCTGCTTATCGCACAATTTTATCGCTTCCCTAGCATTTGTTTCTTTGTTTGCCAACATTTGAAACTGCGCTAGTTTGGAAGTCAAAAAAAAAAAAAAGAAAAAAGAGAGAGAGAGAGAGAGAGAGAAAGGAAATTACAAACCAATCCAGTCGTTGCACAGCAGTTTCAAATATGACTCGCAATTGGCATCCAAGAACAAGAATTAATAAAAATCACTGATCACACCTATGCATCCTCTGAAATCCTATTTACAAATAAATGAAGAGCACCATTCGGAAATCCTGAATAAGTTGAATACACCATGTAGGCCTAAATCAACGAGTTCCAATTCTACTACGCACACGTCCAATATAACATCAATTGAACCACCAACCACATTCAAATTTGAAAATTGTACGTTCCATTTAAAATAATTCATGTATATTTTTTATATCATCGTCGTTAATTAAAACTTTTCTAACACTTGTGTGTATTATTAGGTTATGTTATAGCTTGTCTTTTCTAACACTTGTGTGTATTATTAGGTTATGTTATAGCTTCTGCTATATGATATTATGGATAGTCACGTATCAGAGATTGTTTAAAATTAAGATTTATTGAAAATCATCTGTCAAGTGACGTTGATTACTGGGATTCGGATAACTGATGTGGAATGCAACTATTTTAATAAAAATGAAATTGAATCAACAAAGCCTTCTTGACTAGTAACACTGCCATCGTAATATAGATCGAGAACTTCTCGACGAGAAGGCATTGACAGTAATCATAACTCACTACTGCCATCTAGCATGCATCTAGCGAAATATTTGTAATGTTGAGATGGTACAGTAATACATATGAAGACAGTTGTATTTTCGTAAGTCAATGAATATTTTATTGTATTGGAGTACTTCGTTAATTCTAATTTTTAAATACTGTCTCCTAATCGTGTAATTGTCAATTAATTCCCAATCGAGTTTTGTTTGAGATTACTGTTGACAAAAGAGAGAATTAACGTTCGAGTTTCCTGCAAGTTTCTGCTTAATTACGAATGCTCACCTTTCATTATATATATTTAAACAATATTTCAGGTCTCGTTCCTGGTTTCTTGTGAACCAAGCCCAAAAATTTAACTTACAGGACAGAGACAAATACATTCGACAAACACCGCATTACCAAGTCATTTCGTCGGTAAATTTGAAACCATATTTAACATAGTCTTCCTAAAGAAACACGTTTCAGAGATCAGACTTCAAAAGCTTCTCACGTAAAGGTGTTCATTGCTCTTAGACTACCTGAGCGAAGAAACATTTACTACAAAAATCGTATTACAAAAGGTTATGAACTACAGACTTGAGCACATGATTAGTTAAACTACAATTACTACCGAAACACAATTGACGTCACTCAACACGAAGATACATTTGAAAGTTTTCTCGCCTGTACGCTGCCGTTCATGGTTTCTTAGGATAGTCGAATCTGAAAAACACTAAACACGAATTTAATATTTGAAAGATTTCTCGCCTGTGTGCTGGCGAACATGGTTTCTCAATTCAGTCGATTGTGAGAAAAACGTACCACAAACTTAACATTTGAAACGTTTATCGTCTGTTGAAATCATAACTGAATTTTCAAGTAAGAATAGCGCGAGAAACACTTACCAGACACATCAAATTTGAAAGACTTCTCTCCCAAGCGAAGACGTTCATGAGTTCTTGGAATATTCGAATGCGAAAACCCTTATCACACACATCACTTGTGAAACGTTTCTAGCCTGTGTGCAAGCGCTCATGCACTTTCAAGGTATAGGAGCGCGAGAAGCACTTACCACAAACATCACATATGAAAGGTTTGTCCCCTGTGTGTATTCGTAAATGCTCTTTCAAATGATCGGAGCGCGAGAAACACTTACCACAAACATCACATTTGAAAGGTTTCTGGCCTGTGTGCCGGCGTAAATGTTTCTTTAAGCTAGCAGACAATGAGAATTCCCTACCACAAACATCACATTTGAAAGGCTTCTCGCCTGTGTGCCGGCGTAAATGTGTCTTTAAGCTAGTAGACATTGAGAAATCCCTACCACAAACATCACATTTGAAAGGCTTCTCGCCCGTGTGCCGGCGTAAATGTCTCTTTAAGCTAGTAGACATTGAGAAATCCCTACCACAAACATCACATTTGAAAGGTTTCTCGCCTGTGTGTATGCGTAAATGCAGTTTTAAGTAATATAAGCGAGAAAAAGGCTTACCACAATCATCACATTTGAAAGGTTTCTCGCTTGTGTGTAGTTGTAAATGCTGTTTTAATTGACTGGAGCAAGGGAAACCCTTACCACAAACATCACATTTGAAAAGATTCTCGCCTGTGTGCCGTTGCATATGCACTTTCAAATCACCAAAGCGCGCGAAACACTTAGCACAAACATCACATTTGTAAGGTTTCTCGCCGGTGTGAAGGCGTTCATGGTTTTTTAGATTAGCAGAATGCGAAAAACACCTGCCACAAACATCGCATTTGTAAGGTTTCTCGCCTGTGTGAATGCGTTCATGGCTTCTTAGACGATTGTACTGCAAAAAACACTTGCCACAAACATCGCATTTGAAAGGTTTGTCGCCTGTGTGTAGTCGTAAATGGTGTTTCAAGGAATCGAAGCGAAGGAACCACTTACCACAAATATCACATCTGAAAGGTTTCTCGCCTGGGTGTAGTCGTGAATGCTCTATCAAGTGACCAGAGCGAAGGAAACCCGTACCACAAACATCACATTTGAAAGGTTTATCGCCTGTGTGTAGTAGCGAATGCTCTTTCAAATGACTAGAGCGCCAGAAACACTTAGAACAAAGATCACATTTGAAAGGTTTCTCGCCTGAGTGAAGGCGTTCATGCCTTCTTAGATTACTTGACTGACAAAAACACTTGCCACAAACATCGCATTTCAAAGATTTCTTGCCTACGTCCGTGGATAAATGGCCGTTGAGTTTTTCCGCAGACGAGAAACATGTTTTAGACGATTCTAATTCCATTTGCTTCTCACTTTCACGAGTCCGCACGGCTTTTGCGGTGGAATCTGAATTCTTGGGAATCTCGCACACAGTCTCGTTCTCTTCAAGAGAAAGACTATCCAATTCTGATGATTCAGTCCTCTCATTCGTAGCTGCAATCCTGAAGTAAATATAATATCAGTCTATGAAAGAGTCCCAACAAATAAACATTCAGTTATTGAATATTATAAAAAAAAAGCTATTTCTTGACAAGGTGAATTACGATTAGAGATACAAGCTTCTAATTAATTTATTAGTAACACAGGAAGTAGAAATATATCTCAACTATTTGGTCTTCACCTGAATAATAAATTTAATATGGATTACACCACGTTACAGAATTGTTGTCAGGTTTTTTTTTTTAATAATCTCCTCTGTTCAAAGTCCCCTGTGTTTGAGTGGGCTAAATTATGCGATTATTTCGAAATTAGGAATTGCAAATGCCCAATACCTTTCTCTAGCTCTCATTATAGTGATATATAAAAACCTTTTTAGTTTTTAATTTTATGAATTTAAAATCAGGAAAATTCGCTGTGGAACATTATTGATTCAATTTCGTAGCAAGCGTCTTCATGAGTAAATTTGAATTGGTATTATCTCTAACTTTACCGTCCTCTGATATCCATCTTCTACCTGCAGTTTTGTGCTAGACTCTTAGGAAAGTACAAATTTAACCGAGTGCGTCACTCGACTTCATACTAAAGAGTAAATAGCATTGGAGGCATCATCACAATATCCTCAATTACTTCAATTTTCACTGCTTATTTTAAATAATAAAATAAAAATTATATCAGAAGCAATATCAATGTTCGGCAGTATGTATAGCTGTAACCAGTTTTTTCATCCACGAAACTTAACAAACTTCGATTAACAAAGCATAATTTATTGCTGTTCAGATTTATGGACTGCAACTGCTAACGTAATATTGCCTGATATAGAGAATGTTATAACCAAAAATATTCGTTAAATATGAAGCGTCTGCAGCAGGTCCTTCAAGTGAGAAAAATGACTCTTGTGATATAAGAAAACGTGTTTCAACATTGTGAGTACACATTGCAATTGCAACATACAAGCAATCAAGTAAAAGCTTAGGAAGTAACTAGCTTTCCTTGTTGTTCAATTTGTACACTGACGTTCAAAGACATCTGACCTTCGACATTATAATAATGTAAGCGAATTTTTACTCACAGAATAAGTCAGAAGCTAAGTATGCAAAAAACCAAACAAACTATGAAACAGTATCCCTCAGTCTCAAAAGGTTTCACCATTATTGGGGCGCTTACAAAGTGTCAGGGAAAATGACGTAGTTCAAGCAGAAATTATTATCATAACTGTCTATATCTGCGGTTTCACGCTACACCTGGTGTAGTTTTGCAATCAGTAGAGTGGGATGAAATATTGATTTGTATAATGCGGGTATTATTTGTCCAGTACGGTTTACAACACCGACTTTTATCGTCGCCATTTGTTCAAGGAAGTAATAACTACAGAAGCCACACTTACACCAACAAATTATAGTACAGTAGAGATTAGTAGGGTCGGTATCTATGTATTCACGTGCCAGTATATGGTTCACTGTTCCAATGTTTCGTCACACTATACAATTCAAGTACAATAAATTATATTTTTGCCTAGAAGAATATCCTATCTTATTTAACATAAGGTACTGTCAATTTGTAAACAAAAAGTCATAAAATATTAAATAGATATCAGAAATATTCCAATTTTTAAATAATGTTAATGGCTTATTTCTTTGTCTTTTGTAGAAGTTGTTATATAAATTCATTACACTTATTTTACTGTTGATTATTATTGTGCATGACGTATCTCAGGCATTAATAACATAAACATCCGTGCCTGAACTTTGAGTAGTCACACAGTTATATCAGTCTGTTACAGAGAATCACGTGGCTATCCTGTAACTTCAAAATCATAAGTTGCTGTGCTGATTTCGTGACAGCACTGCTCTAAACTCACTATGAGTGAGAAATATTGGAAGTATGAGAGTTAATGGCTTTACAGCTAAG
>JAJSOF020000041.1:11502926-11527484 GCA_025594305.2 Periplaneta americana | reverse complement strand
GGCTTTTAAGGCCAGACGACCAAGTGAAACACTTCCCACAAACATCACATTTGAATGGTTTGTCGCCTGTGTGGCGACTTAGATGAGATTTTAAATTAGTCTCTTGTGAAAAGCACTTACCACAAAATTTACAATTGAAAAGCTTCTCGCCAGTATACACGCGTTTATCGCTTTTTAAACCACCCGACCGCAAGAAACACTTGCCACAATCGTCACACTTGAAACGTTTCTCCCCGGTGTGCAGACTTTCATGAGTTTTCAGACTTTTCGAGTTTGAAAAAGACTTAGCACAAACTTCGCAATTGAAAGGGTTCTTGCTTACGTCCATAGATGAATCACTGTTCAGATTTTTTGCATGCGAGGAACATATTTTAGACAATTATAATTCCAACTGCTTCTCATCTTCACGAGTCCGCTCAGGTTTTCTCGAGAAAACCGACTTCTTAGGAACCTCGTTCTCTTCTAGAGGAAGGCTGGCCAATTCTGTTGATCCAGTCCTCTCATTCCTATTTGCAATCCTGAAGTAAATATACTATCAGTCTATAAAATAGTCACAAATATACAATCCATTATGGAATATTCTAATCATAACAAACCTATTTTATGAGGAATTACATTACGATTAGAGATACATGCTTGTAATTAATTTATGAGTAATTGTGCAAGTATCAAAACTGACTAAATAATTTGACTTCACCTGTACAATAAATTTCATAAGGATTACACCAAGTTAGTCAACTCTCAGTTAGCTTTCTTTTTTAATGAGCCTCTCTGTCCACAGTCACGTGACTTTGCTTTACTCTTTTTCCAACTCGAGCACGCTATTTTTTAGATTGTTTTGAAATTCGAGATTACACATGTGCTATAACTTCTTCTATCTTTTATTCTCGTGATGTCTAAAATCATTAAAGTTTTTAGTTTTGTCACTTTAAAATTAGAGAAAACCTGATCAGTATTATCTGTAACTTGGTATTTATTGTTTTGCGAACTTTAAACTAGTAACAAATACATTCATTTTTATATGTTGAGTAGAACTATTAACAAGAGTGCTACCTACGAACATTTGAAGTAAATTGGAATTATTTCTTCGCCATTTTGACCAGTGTGCAGACTTTAGGAAGAAGTACATCAGAATCATTTACAGCGATGTCCAGCACTTTCCTCTAAACCAGCGATGTTATCAGTTCTTTTACGTGCTGTTTTTCAATTCCGTTCCAGGACACCACGTGTTCAAACATTACCTCCCCTGATACGCCTCTCCAACCTGCAGTGTTATGCTAGACGTCATGGGGAAGTACAAATTTAATACAGTGCATCGCCCGACCTCATGCTAAAGAGTAAAGAGCAAGGAAGACATCACAATATCCTCAATTACTTCAATTTTTACTTCCTATTTTAAATATTAAATTACAAATTTTGATTAAGAGATAATATAAATGTTCCGCAGTATGTATAACTGTAACAAGTTTTTCTCTTGCACGAAACTTAACAAACTTTGGCTAAGGTGTCGCTTGAAAGAAATAATTTATTACTCTCAGTTTTAAGGACTGCAACTGCTAAATAATATTACCTCATATAGAGAATGTTACATCCAAAAATAATCGTTAAATGTGAAGGGTCCGCAGCAGGTCCATGAAATGAGAAAAATGAACTCTTGTGATATAAGAGAATGTGTTTCAATATTGCAATTGCAACAAACAAGCAATCAAGTAAAAGCTTAGGAAGTAACTAGGTTTCCTTGTTGTTCAGTTTGTACATTGACGTTCAAAGACATCTGACCTACGATTTTATGGACATTTAAGCGAACATTTTAACCTCGGGATAAGTTAGAAGCAAAGATAAAAAAATAGAAAGAAACTTTTAAACAGTATCGCTAATTATCAAAAGGTTGCATGATTATTGGGGCGCTTATAACTTGTTGGGGAAAATGATGACGTAGTCAAGCATAAATTATTATTATTATTGACAATATCAGCGGTTTGCCGCTAAACCTAGTGTTGTTACACAATCAGCAGAGGGGGAAGAAATATTGATTTCCATAATACGGGTATATTTGTCGAGTACGATTTACAACACAGACTAATGTCTTCGCCATTTCTTCAAAGAAGCAATAACTATGGACGCCACACTTACACCAATAAATTTATTTTCATTATTGATTATTGAGTCAGGTATTTTGAACGTCTGTGTGCATGTATTCACATACCAGTATATGGTTCATTCTTCCAATGTTTCGTGACACAATATGTCAGGTACAAATACAATATAATTTCGCCAAGAAAAAATATATAATAGGATGCGAAACTGCGGTCAGCACCATCTGGCGTCGGGGGGTTGAAATAAGATGATCAGCGCCAAACGTCGTAGGTGGTGAACATTAGAACTACGTGTTGGGTACATTACCTAGAATTCTCTATTTATCCGTTCGAGATATTGCTCGAGACGAGATGGCAGACAAAATCTTGCTAATAAGTGAACATAAAGAGATACTATGTGTGTATAAGCAGTTTATGTTAAACAGTCATGTTTATGGACGTTATAATAATTGTCTTGAATGTATTGTAAAGTAATAGTAATATAATAAATTGAACTATCTAAGCAGTACTTGCAGACTTTTCCATTGCGCTCTATACTAAATAACCAAAGAATTCAATCCCAATTATCTAACCTTTTGCTTTATTTTTTATCTCTGTCTGGTTACATTTTCATTGGGTAGTGTAAAATAGATCGTCTCTTTTATCTTCCTATTGGCTAAGGTAAGAATTTTCAGCAGAAGATGCTGTGAGAAATAAAAATAAGAATGTTTCATTTTAAATTGGGTTAGTTTTGAATATTGATGACGGTGGGAGGGAATACTTTCTGCACTGTTTAATATTTTCGTCACCATGTGCGCTGGAGTAATTACTCTTTTCGCCACTTGGTGCGCTGCTAGATGTAATAACGGCCCTTCCCCCCCAACAGGTGGCAGCTAGATCAATTTCTACAACAGCGCCTCTAGGATGTGTTACGGAAAACTCACTAAGTTTGGCATCCTATTACATATTCATTCACGATTTCGCCTAGAAGAAAATGCTATATAATTTAACGAGAAGTACTCTTAATTTATAAGCAAATAGTCATAAAATCTTAAATATATATAACAAATATTGCAACTTCATATTGCCACGCCGGTGGAAAATGGCTGTTATGGAGTAAATATTTGACCACTTATAATAAAAGAAATTTTCTGTGAACGATTAATTCAGTAATTTCCAGTCACGAATTTGGTGTATTTTATAAGTGTTTTACAACAATTTAACAACTGCAATGGTTATCCAGCGTCTCAGTGAAGTGAAGGTGATAATGCCAGCGAAATGTGTCTACGGTTAGTGCCGAGAGTTAACCAGCATTTTCTCTCAATGGGTTAAGGGGTAATACCCGAAAAAACTTCAAACAGGTAACTTGTCCCAACCTGTATCTGGACACCGATTTGCTAGTCTCACGGTCAGACATGTTAATTGCAACTTCACACTTGTGAACGAAATTGGTACAATCCCCATTTTTCTGATAATGTCTAATACTAAGTCATTGTAGGACTTCAAATTTTTACATTACCAGGTATATAATGATTCGGTTGAGTTCGTTTTCTATAGTACATCTATGCACATTACATTTTCTTCCAGCTTTGCTCCATAATTTCTGCCAGGCTAAATCATTAAGTCTCCAATTATACTAAAGCTCCAGTACAGAAAAATTCCTTTTCTGCGACAATATTGATTATTATATCGTAGAGGAAAAAGCGGTTACAAAATTCGTTGAACAATTTTCTGAACTTCATACCTTTCCCGAGAATTTTAACTAAGTTGTAGTCTAGTCATAAGAAGTAAGGGAAATTCAAATACAATGTTTATTTCTAATAATTTTAAAATTAGCAAAATGAAGTTTCTGTACTAAAATTGACTCCAGTTCACTGACAGAATAAGAGTAAATAAAATAAACAGTTTCATGCATGCTGTATCTGGAGATATATATATATTTCTCGCCTGTGTGCTGGCAAACATGGTTTCTTAGTTTAGTCCAATGTGAGAAACACGTACCACAAACTTAACATTTGAAAGGTTTATCGTCAGTGTGTAATCGTAACTGCATTTTCAAGTAAGAGTAGCGCGAGAAAACCTTACCAGAAACATCAAATTTGAAAGACTTCTCTCCCATGTGAAGACGTGCACGAGTTTTTGGAATATTTGATTGCGAAAAACACTTACCACACACATCACATGTCAAACGTTTCTAGGCTGTGCCAGCGCTCATGCACTTTCAAGGTATCGGAGCGCGAGAAGCACTTACCACAAACATCACATACGAAAGGTTTGTCGCCTGTGTGTATTCGTAAATGCACTTTCAAAACACCGGAGCGCGAGAAACACCACAAATATCACATTTGAAAGGCTTATCGGCTGTGTAGTCTTAAATGCACCTTCAAAGTACTGGAGCGCGAGTAACCCTTACCACACACATCGCATCTGAAAGGTTTATTGAAATTATGTTTGCGCGCATGCACTTTGAAGGTACAGGAGTGCGAGAAACACTTACCACAAACATCACATTTGAAGGGTTTCTCGCCCGTGTGTACCCGTAAATGTTCCCTTAAATTACCGGAGCGCGAGAAACACTTACCACAAACATCACATTTGAAAGGCTTATCGGCTGTGTGAATTCTTATATGCTCTTTCAAGTTACCTGAGTGCGAGAAACACTTACCACATACATCACATTTGAAAGGCTTATCGGATGTGTGCAGTCGAAAATGCACTTTCAAGTTACCGGGGTACGAGAAACACTTACCACATACATCACATTTGAAAGATTTCTTGCCTGTGTGTAGTCGTAAATGCACTTTCAAGGAATAGGAGTGCGAGAAACACTTACCACAAACATCACATTTGAAAGGATTCTCGCCTGTGTGTAGTCGTAAATGCACTTTCAATGTATAGGAGTGCGAGAAACACTTACTACAAATATCACATTTGAAAGGTTTTTCGCCTGTGTGCACGCGCGCATGCAGCTTCAAATTACGGGACACCGAGAAGTACTTACCACATACATCACATGTGAAAGGTTTATCGCCTGTGTGAAGTCGTAAATGCTGCTTTAAGTGACCCGAGCTTGAGAAACACTTACCACAAACATCGCAATTGAAAGGTTTCTTGCAAACGTCCGTGGATAAATGCTCATTCTGTTTTTCCGCAGTCGAGAAACGTTTTTTAGACGATTCTAATTCCAATTGCTTCTCACCTTCACGAGTCCGCACAGCTTTTACGGTGGAATCTGAATTATTGGGGATCTCGCACACAGTCTCGTTCTCTTCAAGAGAAAGACTGTCCATATCTGAAGACCCAGTACTCTCATCCATAGCTGCAATCCTGAAGTAAATATACTATCAGTCTACAAAATAGTCGCATCAAATGTACATTCAATTATTGAATATTAAAAAAACAAGCTATTTCATGATAAGGGCATTACGATTAGAGATACAACGTTGTAATTAATTAATGAGTAACACAGGAAGTATCAAAATATCTCAACTATTTGGACTTCACCCGTACAATAAATTTAATAAGGGTTAGTCAACTCTTGTCAGATTTTTTTTTTTAATAAACGTCTCTGTTCAAAGTCTCCTGTCTTTGAGAGGGCTAAATTATGCGATTATTTCAAAATTAGGCACTGCAAATGCCCAATAATTTTTTCTAACACTTATTATTGAGATATATAAAATCTTGATAGTTTTTAATTTTATCAATTTAACATCAGGAAAATTTCCAGTGGAACATTACTGGTTCCATATTGTTGCAAGCGTCATCATGAGAAAATTTGAATTGGTACTATCTCTAACTTGCCATTTGTTGTTTTGCGAAAGTTAACTAGTAACAATGCTTACAGAGCTCTGCAACAATGTAATTTACAATTGTACAAAATTATAAGCATACTAAATAATTATTTTTCCCCTTAAATGATAAGTATTCAGGTACTCAAAGGTATAAAAGCATTAATTGACTCAAGTGAGAGAAATATTTGAAATGTCTGTAGCAAATTTAAGACTTGAATACTCTTCTATTGAATGCATTATGTCTAACGAGTAGCTTTCACCTCTACGCAGATGTTGATATTTCCAGTTATTTATCAGAAATAAACGGTTGCGCGGCTGGCAGCGAAACAGGGTGGGCACGGTTCGAATCCCAATTGGGGCATGATATCTGCTTTCGTTTTTTCTTGGGGTTTTCCATGAGCAGAACATGAGCAAATACTGGGAAATTCTGAGTCCTGGACCACGTACTCGTTTCACTAGGATTATCACCTTCATCTCAATCAGACGCTAAATAAGTGAGATGTTGATAAAGCGTCGAAAAATAACCCACTAAAAATGGTATGAAAGTCTGGACGTGAGCAGATGGAAATACGTATCATACCCATGGGATGCAAGTACACACAGGAGGGAAACCGGATGAGACTGCAGAGAACAGACAAGAACCAAGGAATGTGAACTGTCCAAGATGTTATGTTGGTTCTCTACGGTACAGAGCGAAGGGTAACAGCAGATCTCTTCCTAGGCCCGTAACACACCTGAAGATTTTTCGCTAGCGAGAAATATGTAGCGAGAAAGAGGCGAAAAGCCTTCCTCCACACACTTGGCGAGTTCTCGCCACCACAGATCACACCTCGCTATGATCATCTATGCACTGCCTTCATGCAGAAAGCATTTATCTGACTATAGTAATGACTCGTTGGGGGAAATATTATAGGTTATGTATTTACGTATATGGTCGTACTTAAATATATAACCTGTAAGTATATTGTCGTACTTTACAAATTACGTACGAAACGCTTTGTTCAATCTGAGTATTCAGATGATGAGGAAATGGGCTTACATGAACATATTTTTTCATGAAAAAAGTAGGCCTAAAATTAAAGCCAGAAATATCTGAACATCACATTGTATCTTACGAAAATAAGGGCGAGTTTTGGACACTGGAAACTGGTTTCGATTTGAATGATGATATGTTTAGGTGTTATTTCAGGTTCAATGAACCACAGTTGTTTTTGCCATTCATGATATGATAGAGAATTCTATGTTATAGTCTCATTAAAATTACGTAAACTCTTAAGACATATAGAAAGCATTAATTGAGTCAATTGAGAAAATATTTTAAATGTCTGTAATACTTCCTACACTATTTCAAATGTTTAACTAATACTATTAAATCTCATCAAAATAAAAATAACCCTATTTACTTTCAGATAATCTGATATTTGTCTCCAGATTTCTTCTTGAAGTTTCATGTTTTTACACTTTTCATCCATGCATCATATAAAAGGCATGGGTGATATCATACAAGTTCGATAAGTTTCTGACTGCAATTTCAACCATCTTTCCATTTTCAAATAAAAACAATACAATTCATCGCCTCCTGTGATATCTTTTTCTACATTCAATCGTCATAAAGATGGAAATAAATGTCAAACATCGTTGATAAATGTGTCAAGAAAATTCGCTGAGCTACCGAATCAGCAGAACTCAATGAATTTTGCCTGTCCAAACGAGAATCTCTTCCAGTGTGTGGACGTCCATTTGAATCCATGTTATCAATTTTTTAATTTTTAACTTAGCCCTCACTGGACGGGATAAAAAAGATAACATACCCAGGCGTTCACAATAGCGAAAGAAAACGAAGATTTTTCGTCACATTTGTGGGTCATGGTGATTTCAATGACATTTTATAATACAAGAAAAAAACTATATTGTTCTGCTGTCATCACCAGCAACGTGGTATGCCTTGTTCAAAGGGAGACAACAATTGCAAGCCAAAGATAAAACTCGACTGTAACAAAACCAAAGCAGGGGTGGATACTATAAACAAGATGGCTAGAGAATACAATACTTGTTGAGGCGGTCTGTATGTCTGTTGTGCAACATAGCCGTCAACAAACTGTAAACTGCGGATCGGAAAATGAAACAAAACATCATAGACGCCTATTCCTGCATCAACTTGGTGACGTGCCAGTTCGTCTCTTCATCACCCAGAGATCTACGATTGTAGCATTGAGAAAGCCAGAGCGTGTTTGCATGGAAGCACTGGGTATACACACTCCATAGAATGAACGCTGCATTAGCCAATGTATCAGCTGGAAATGGAAGGAAAAGTGGACACTGCCACATGCGCCCAAGGATGCTGGGCAGGAGACTGACCTGAAGCTTCAAATGATATACGAGATTAAGACACATGGGTTGCATGCGGAGGCTATGAGGAACGCGGGAAATTGCAAAGACTGGAGCACAGCAGGCGTTCAAACCTCCTACCCTCTGCAATCTTGTGTTAGACGTCATAGGAAAGTGGAAATTTAATGGAGTGCGTCACTCGACCTCATGCTAAAGAGTAAAGAGCATTGAAGGCATCATCACAATATCCTCAATTACTTCAATTTTTACTGCATATTTTAAATAATAAAATAAAAATTATTTCAGAAGCAATATCAATGTTCGGCAGTATGTATAGCTGTAACCAGTTTTTTCATCCACGAAACTTAACAAACTTCGATTGACAGACAATAATTTATTTATGTTCAGTTTTATGGACTGCAACTGCTAACGTAATATTGCCTGATATAGAGAATGTTATATCCAAAAATAATCGTTAAATATGAAGCGTCTGCAGCAGGTCCTTCAAGTGAGAAAAATGACTCTTGTGATATAAGAAAACGTGTTTCAACATTGTGAGTACACATTGCAATTGCAACAAACAAGCAATCAAGTAAAAGCTTAGGAAGTAACTAGCTTTCCTTGTTGTTCAGTTTGTACACTGACGTTCAAAGACATCTGACCTACGATTTTATGAACATGTAAGCGTATTTTTCACTCAGAGGATAAGTCAGAAGCAAAGATACGCAAAAAACAAACAAACTTTGAAACAGTATCCCTCGGTCTCAAAAGGTTTCACCATTATTGGGGCGCTTATAAAGTGTCAGGGAAAATGATGACGTAGTTCAAGCATAAATTATTATCATAATTGACAATATCTGCAGTTTCACGTTAAAACTAGTGTAGTTTTGCAATCAACAGAGGGGGATGAAATATTGATTTCTATAATGCGGGTATTATTTGTCCAGTACGATTTACAACACCGACTTTATCTTCGCCATTTGTTCAAAGAAGTAATAACTACAGAAGCCACACTTACACCAACAAATTATAGTTCAGTATAGATTAGTAGGGTCGGGTATCTATGTATTCACGTACCAGTATATGGTTCACTGTTCCAATGTTTCGTGACACAATATAATTCAAGTACAATAAATTATATTTTCGCCTAGAAGAATTTGCTAAATTATTTTACATGAGGTACTGTTAACTTGTAAGCAAACAGTCATAAAATATTAAATTCATTTCAGAAATATTCCAATTTTTAAGTAATGTTGATGGCTTATTTTGTAGAAGTTGTTATATAAATTCATTACACTTAATTTACTGTTGATTACTATTTTGCATGACGTATCTCAGGCACTAATAACATAAACATCCGTGCCTGAACACTGAGTAGTCATACAGTTATATGCAGTCTGTTACAGAGAATCACGTGGCTATCCTGTAACTTCAAAATCATAAGTTGCTGTGCTGATTTCGTGACAGCACTGCTCTAAACTCACTATGTGTGAGAAATAATGGAGACTAGAAGAGTTAATGGCTTTCGAGCTAAGAACTATGCATTAGTAAATAACACCAACATGTCTACCCACTAGAAGAGGAAACAGTGGCCAAACAGAAAGAAATCATAAATTGGTGAAACAACATTGTTCAAGTATAGTTATATATATTATTGTAGTACGGTAGTACATCTGGTGTTATGGCAGTGCAAGAATGATGACCTTAACCACAGCAAAAAATAAATAAGTGAATAAATAAATAAATAAATAAATAAATAAATAAATAAATAAATAAATAAATAAAAAATTAAGTATATAAATAAGTAAATAACTAAATAAGTAACTAAGTAAGTAAATAAATAAATAAGTAAATAAGTAAATAAGTAAATAAGAAAATAAATAAATAAATAAAGTAAATAAAATAAATAAAGATAAATAAATAAATTAAATAAATAAATAATTAAATAAATAAATAAATAAAGTAAATAAGTAAAGAAGTAAGGAAATAAATTAGTAAATAAATAAGTAAATAAAAACAAGTAAGAAAATAAATAAATAAGTAAATAACAAAATAAATAAATAACCAAGTAAATAAATGTGAGTAAATAATGAATAGATTCATCAATGAATCAATCAATCAATGAGAAAATGGATAAATAAAAATGGCAAATTAATTTTACACAGTGACTTTGCAACTGTGATTAACGCTTTGCAGAAGAATGCTTGGATGGACTCAAAGTAGTACCGTAGTACATAATTTTCTAGGGAAATATAAAAACTTCAATTATAAACAAACTGTAGATTTAAGTCGGAGGGCTTCAATACCCTGGGCTGGAATATGAGTGTAAAGGTGCACTACTTGCATATCCATCTATATTACTTTCCTGAAAATCTACGCATTTTTACTGAAGAACATGAAGAAAGGTTTTAACAGTACATTATGGCAACCAGATACCAAGGGAAGTGCAGTGTGAATGTGTTGACTGATTATTGCTGGATGATTCAGACAGACAGTTCTTCTGAAGCTGCTTCTGGACAGTCAAGCTAACAGACACTTCAAACACAATGAACTCTACTTGAAGACTCGCACACCACACTCACCTTTCCGTCAAAACCTCGTTGTCCTCTGCCGTTACTTCCACTCTTGGCTCCTCATTCACTGCGTCCGAGTCACTCTGCTCTTCCTAGAAATACAGAGCAAATAGAAAAAAAAAAGATAGCACAATTTACATTATGAAAAACGCATTGAATTTAGATTCCACACAACTGCTTTTAAATCATATCAGGCTTAGTTAAATTTTAGCAAATATAGGACATTTCTTGGGGCAATTTTTCGTGAGGCAATTCTTTCCCTTGTCGATCTGCGTTTTTGAAAATTTTACAACATGTGGTACAAAAAAGGTGTAATTTAAAATCCTGTAGCGCAGTCATATAATCTAAAGCTGTTTTCTTCAAACAGGAGGGGAATTTTGACGGTTTTAGAAGGGGACGAGTAGTATAAAATGGAAATAAATGACATAAATGTATATGCATTAATATATAAAATAAAATATTTTAAATTTTATGAGTCAACATACCGAGGAATGATAATATGCTGAATAGTGGAAAGGCGCATGGTGCAAAAGGTGTTGAGAACAGAAACAAAATACATAATATTCACAAACTAAACTAACACAACTTTTTTATTTTATTTTATTATTATTTTTTTTAAGTTTATGATAGAAATGCAAAATTTATTGAGAGAAAATTATTCCAATTCAATATCAGTGTCAAACATGCAGTATTAAGAATGTTTTCTTAACTTCATATTTAGAAGATACGAAAAGATACAATATTATTACATGTTTTGATAAGATATCTAATCCAGGAAATATTTCTGTTTATAAAAACAAGTGGAATACGATAGATTTTAAGTTTGGCATTTCACTAATCTGCCTACCCTAGATGCGCATTTGTCATTCTCTGCTATGTTGCTTGCACACCCACACTTTGTTCACTTAATGTCGACTTGTGCCATATTTTAGATTCTGACGCAGACCAATGGATCACTTGAGTACGCACAGCCATGCTGGTGGAAAATGGCTGTTATAGAGTAACTATTTTAACACGTATAATAGAAGAAATGTTCTATGAACGTTATTCAATAATTTCTAGTTTCGAATTTGGTGGATTTTGTAAGTGGTTTACAACAATTTAACAACTGCAATGGTTATCCAGCATCTCAGTGAAGTGAAGGTGATAATGCCAGCGAAATGTGTCTACGGTTAGTGCCGAGAGTTAACCAGCATTTTCTCACAATGGGTTAAGGGGTAATACCCGAAAAAACTGCAAACAGGTAACTTGTCCCAACCTGTAAAATGTTATGTTTTATTTAACGACGCTCGCAACTGCAGGGGTTATATCAGCGTCGTGGGATGTGCCGGAATTTAAACAGGTTCTTTTACTTGTAAATCCCCTGTCGCATTTAAGCACACATAAATGTCATCGACCTGGCCCGGGATCGAACCCGCAACCTTGGGCATAGAAGACCAGCGCTATACCAACTCGCCAACCAGGTCGACTCCCAAACTGTATCTGGACACCGATTTGCTCATCTCTTGGTCAGACATGTTAATTGCAACTCCACACTTCTGAACGAAATTGGTACAATCCCCATTTTTCCGATGATGTCTAATACCATGTCATTGTATGACTTCAAATTTTTACATTACCAGGTATAAAATGATTCGGTTGAGTTCCCTTTCTATAGTACATTTATGCTTATTACATTTTCTTCCAGCTTTGCTCGATAAATTCTGTCAGACAAAATCATAAAGTATACAATTATACAAAAGCCCAAGTACAGAAAGATTCCTTTGCTACGACAATATTGATTATTATATCGTAGAGAAAAATTGGATAGAAAATTCGTTGAACTATTTTGTGAACTTCATACCTTTCCCGAGAATTTTAACTAAGTTGTAGTCTAGTCATAAGAAGTAAAGAAAATTTAAATACAATGTTTATTTCTAATAATTTTAAAATTGGCAAAATGAAGTTTCAAAATTTACGTTTCTCTGTATGTACTAAAATTAATAGCAGTTCACTGAGAGATTAAGGGTAAATAAAATATACAGCAGTTTCATGCATGTTGCATCTGGATGTATATATCAGAACATTTTGCAAAATTTAGAACCTGTTCTGCAATCCACTCAAATCAACTATATAATTTACCGTAAACTTACAAAATATCTTCTCTCTATGCGTAAGATAATATTACAAGAGATACATTGCAACTACGTAAATACTTAAGAACAAAGGATGAACAAATGAAGTCACGAGATAATATATGTATACAACTAAAGCAAAATCTTTTCCTTGGAAACGGAAAAATGTATTAGGAATTTTAGACAACGACACAGAGTACACAAAAAGAAGCAGTGTCCTCAAACACCATAGATTATGCAACAAGCAATTACGTTTTCATATCTAAAAGAAACCGAGATAACACTCCAGAATTAGTTCCCTGCAATATGACATATCTCGTAACACTAAATAGTGATAAGTGTTTTTCGGTCTCTATCATAAAATAAAACGTATTGCAAACACTGTTGTAAAGACGTAGCGGATCTGACAATGAAAACACAAGAAGAACACAGTGCATACCTTGTGCTGCACTCACCTCAGGTTCACGTTTCACCACAGGGAACGATATTGCCACTGGATCTTTCTCACATTTTACCTCTGATAAGAGATCATGGCTCTGGTTGACAAATTCCTCTTTTATACCAGTCACATGATGATCCAAGAAATTCCGTTCCTGCTGTACAAAGAAGCATTTTAAATGAGCAATTTATTACAGGATATTAGAAGACGACTTCTAACGTTACAAGCTGCTGTCTATATATCTGCATGCAACAGCTTGACATTATGAGGAATGGGGCCAGAATTCATAAGCGAATGCAAATTATTCATGCAGAAATATTATTTAGACATGGTATGAAGGTCTGCAATAATACGAAAAGCAAATCGTGCATATTACGGCCATTCCTACATATAATATACTATTGTGCATGTATTGTAGCATGTTTCCAACATTGTTTTGTGTTAAACGCAAAATTTGAGTTGCTTTGCAAAAAAATAAACAAATAAATAAATAAGATAAATAAAACAATAACATATTTCAAATGATATAAGAGACAGTTTAATACATAATTTTATTGATGCTTATTATGAAAAAAACATCTGAAGGAAAAATACATTGATACTTTTTTTCACTCTGTGGGAGAATTTCGAAATATTTCTGATTCATTGAATCTTACTGACGAGGAGAAAAAAAAGCATTCCCTTGCATTTCAAAGCTAATTTCAGTATAATTTAATCATTTTTCATGTACGCATTCAGTACTCGGGTTTTCCTTTCCTTTGAAAATAATGCTTATATCTTAGACAAGAAAAATGCTTAGAAAATTCGTCGCCTTTCCCGAGTTTAGTATCTAGTTGGAATCCACCCACAATCAGTTCAAGTAAATTCAAAACCCCTATTTCTATTTCTAATAATTTCAAGATTTGTCAACTGAAATTATTAACTTTACGTTTATATACCTATATTTAAGTTGAATGTACTTCATTGACAGAACAAATATAAGTAAAAATAATACTTTGATGTATTCTGTACCTAACCCTATGTAGCAGATAATTTTGCAAAATTTAAAGCACCTTCTGAATTCACCCAAATAAGCCCATCAATGTACTGTAAAGTTACAAAATATGTTTTCTATACTGGCAGCATAATTTGTTACAAAAGAAATATCCCACAGACGTAAATACGTAAAAGAAAAAAATGAAGACAGGTGATAATATATCTGCATACATCTACAGCAAAATCAATCATCATTTTAAACGGCAAAACGTACGAGAATTTTAGACAAAGACATAGAGAAAGCAAAAACAAATTAAGTCAAGTAAAACACAGTATCAAAGTAATAGACTGTGGGAATTTGTAGATTTGGCAACCATTACGACTGAGTATAACAAGCAATATCGTTCTCGAATTTAAAACAAAAATGAGACAATAATGCAACAAGATATAAATAATAACAAACAGAAACGAGATTGTTCTGCCACGGTCACACATAAAAGGCGCTGCAAGTATGTTGTAAAGAGGCAGTGTCCATTACAAACAAAACACAAGAAAAACACTGGAAGAAGAACACAGTGCATTCTTTGTGGTGCACTCACCTCAGGTTCACGTTTCACTACAGGAAAGGAAATTGCCACTGGATCTTCAACTTTTATAATAATAATAATAATAATAATAATAATAATAATAATAATAATAATAATAATAATAATGATTTATTTTAGCTGGCAGAGTTAAGGCCGTAAGGCCTTCTCTTCCACTCAACCAGCAAAAAGTGTATATACATATGCATGAACTTACAAAGAATTCAACAATTTGATTTAGATGAGAGTTACATGTATACAAGAGTTATTTACGAATTAAACAACAAAATACTATGAACTATTAATTAAACACTGAAATAAACTGTGTAGCAGAATTAAACTAAAATACATAGAATGTTAATAAATTTCAAATGATATTAGATAATAGAAAGAGATTATTATGAGACAATTTTGAAAATGCAGCACAATCAGGATGATGTCTAAAGAAAAAAGCAACAGTTTGTTGTCTTGCAGCCCCTAATACTTTGTGACAAGGAATTCCATTGACGCGAGGTGGATATTGTAAAAGATGAGGAATAACAAGATGTTCTATGAAGAGGTATATTTAGCGTGCCACAGATAAGTGATCTGGTATTTACGTCGTGGTTAGAGTATAGATAAGAGAAACGAGACGAAAGGGAATTTGGTGTTGAGATGTGCAGAATTCGAAAGAGTAAAGACAAAGAAGTGTAAAGTTCTGCGTTCTTTAAGTCGGAGCCACGAGAGACTTGCGAAGGATGGTGATATGTGATCATATCGTCGGATGTTGCACACATATCTGACGCACATATTCTGAGCTCGCTGTAACTTCACTGACATTCAGAACTTAGATCACTTAACAAAACGTCACAATAATCGAAGTGCGGCATTACTAGAGTTTGTACTAGGGTAAGTTTTAGTTGCTGGGGCAAGAAGTTTCTCAAGCGACTCAAAGAGTGAAAGGAGGAACAGATTTTTTTATCATTTCTTTAACTGAAAATTCCAACTTAGATTATTATCAAAAAAGAAGCCAAGATTTTTACGACAGATGAATAAGGGATTAGGATTTATCTCAGAAATGAGATCATGACTCTGGTTCACATATTCCTCCTTTGAACCAGTCACATGCTGATCCAAGCAAGTCCGTTCCTGCAGTACCAAGAGATATCTTGAGCTATTTATTACATGGTGTTAGCACAGTTTAGTATATACAGTTGCGAAGCTCAATACTTGATAAATATGCAGACATAGATAGTTGCTGACCAGGATCGCTACCATCACCTAAGTAGAGACCCTTTCCCGAGCAGACGATGATGTATGTTCGGGTTTTCAATTTCAGTGTATGGAGCACAGTGAAATATTATGTTATAACTTTATTGTGTATCATTGCTAAGTTTTATTTAGTGTAATGTGTCCATAAGTTCCGTTTACTTCTTATTGCATAATTTTATACAGAAATAATTACAAATCTGTGTTATTTTAATGTGAACAGAATTTAACATGTTAAAATAATCTATTCGCATCAACATTTTAAGTTTAGAATGGAAGCTATTTTGAGGTTTAATAAAAAAGAATTTATATTGATATTTTATTTTAGCACATCTACCTTCCTTATGTGTAGATAGAAAATTTACCATACCACACCTTTGAAATTAGTGTACGTACGATTGTGTTACTTTGTCTCTTAGGAAGTAGATAAATTCAATAATTCAGTACATACTCGATTGTGGTATTAACGTGCAGAAAAATTGAATGTGCGGCGTATCATACATGACATTATGCTTAATTAATGTATAATTGAGAATAGAGGAATATAAATAATAACTACAATTTCCATATGTCATAACATAGGCCTGCGTATATAATGGCAGGGCATTGGAGAGTTTGTAAATCTAGTTGCTCTAGTAATAGTGCTGTGAGCTTACCGTTTTTCAATATAGTCAAGTGTCCGAAGGTCAATAGGGCAGAACTCATAAAGCAGTGGAACTAACGCTGAGGTAGTTCCTGCAATTTTAAAGTGAAAATCGTTGAATTTATAATAGAATTTTTGTGGAGGTGCTGGTGATGGTATAAGCAAGGCATAATAAAAGCCAAAACTAACCAAACCTAACCTGTCACAGATCCGTATATGCAAGGAGTATGAGTACAAAGAACTATTTCTGCGCTAGTTTAGCTTACTAACATGGTACATTAATCAGACTTCAGATTGGAGTACCGTAAGAAACGAATAAATAGAACTGAAGTAGAGAGAAATTGCATTTACATGTTATCACAAGCAACTTTATGCTTAATAATAAAGTATAAATGCGAATAGTGGAATATTGGTACAGTAAACATAACCTATAATTGCAAGATATCAAAATATCAGTGCGCTGCAACTGAAAATTATTGAATCGAGAACAAAATTTAATGAATGTACAAGAATTTTGCAATATTTAATCCTAATAAAATCAGGTATTACACATACGAACAACGCAATTTTCACACAAAAATAATATTACACCTCAACTCGCAAGTGAAATATGTCTGAAGTGTCTCATAATCATTTTTAAATTTACCTTTATTCATGCAATTACTCATATTTTAGAGAAATGTATGTTGCTCTTTATTCATTGCAACTAATTTATATGGTTGAAACAAAGAACATATCCTCAAACACCCCTACCCTCCTTTTCCATATTGACTTAACAATAATTGAAATCAAAAATTATTTATAGTCTTAGATAAAGAGAATAAAATGAAATGAATTCGTGAACTTAAGCATAATATCAAATACCGACATTGGGGGAATGTGTAGCTTGGCAACCATTCAGAATAAGGTGTAACTGTAACTTCGTTTTTAAATTTGAAATATAAAACCAGATCAACATTATACTTCGCTACAACATAACAAATACAAAATACATTGTCATCAGATTCCTTCTAACCCTATCATACACTTAAAGCACACATTTCACCACAGGGGACGAAATTGACACTGAATCTTTCTCACATTTTACCTCTGATACGAGATCATGGCTCTGGCTCACATATTCCTCCTTTATACCAGTCACATGATGATCCAAGAAATTCCGTTCCTGCAGTACAAAGAGACATCTTAAATGAGCAATTTATTACAGTATTAGAAGACGACGTCTAACGTTACAATCTGCTGTCTATATATCTGCATGCAACAGCCCGACATTATGAGGAATGGGGCCAGAATTCATAACCAAATGCAAATTATTCATGCAGGAATATTATTTAGACATGTTATGAAGGGCTGTAAATATATGAAAAGCAAATCGCGCATATTACGGCCATTCCTACATATAATATACTATTGTGCATGTATTGTACCATATTTTCAACACTGTTTTGTGTTAAACCCAAAAATTAAGCTGCTTTGAAAAAATAAACAAATAAATAAGATAAAATAATAAGAAATTGCAAACGATATAAGAGACAGTTTAATACATAATTTTATTGATGCCTATTATGGAAAAAAACATCTGAAGGAAAAATATATTGATATTTTCATTTCACTCTGTGGGAGAATTTCGAAATATTTCTGATTCATTGAATCTTATTGACGAGGAGAAGAAAAAAGCATTCAATTGAATTTTAAATCTACTTTCAGTATAACTTCATCATTTTTCTTGTACTCATTCAGTTCTCGAGTTTTCCTTTCCTATAAAAATAATGCTTATACCTTAGGCAATAAAAACGGTTAGAAAATTCGTCGACTTTCCAGATTTTAGTATCTAGATGGAATCCACCCACAATCAATTCAAGTAAATTCAAAACCTCCATTTCTATTTCTAATAATTTAAAGATTTGTCAACTGAAATTTTTAAGTTTACGTTTCTATACTTATATTTAAATTGAATCCACTTCATTGAAAGAACAAACATAAGTGAAATAAATAATACTTTGATGTATGCTGTACCTATCCCTATGTAGCAGATCATTTTGCACAATATAAAGCACCTTCTTGAATTCACCCAAATAAGCCTCACAATGTACTGTAAAGCTACAAAATATGTTTTCTATAATGGCAGCATAATTTTCTACAAAAGAAATATCCCAGAGACCTAAATTCCTACAAGCAATATGAAGACAAGTGATAATATTTCTGCTTACATCTACAGCAAAATGAATCATCATTTTAAAACGGCAAAACGTATCGCAAATTTTTGACAAAGACATAGAGAAAACAAAAACAAATCAAGTCAAGTACAACACAGTATGAAAATAATAGAGTGTGGGAATTTGTAGCTATGACAACCATTACGATTGAGTGTAATTAGCAATTTCGTTTTCAAACTTAAAATTAAAATGAGATAACAATGTAAAAAGACATAAATAATAATAAATAGAGATGAGATTGTTATTCCACTCTCACACACTAAAATGCACAACAAGCACTGTTGTAAAGAGGCAGTGTCCATTACAAACAAAACACAAGAAAAACACTGGAAGAAGAACACAGCGTGCATTCTTTGTGCTGCACTCACCTTAGGTTCACGTTTCACCACAGGGAAGGAAATTGCCACTTGATCTTCAACTTTTATCTCACAAGTGAGATCATGGCTCTGGTCCTCAAATTCCTCCTTTGAACCAGTCACATGCTGATCCAAGGAATTCCGTTCCTGCAGTACCAAGAGACATCATGAGCAATTTATTATATGGTGTTAGCACAGTTTAGTATATACAGTTGCGAACCTCAATACTTGATAAATATTCATACATAGATAGTTGCTGACCACCAGGATCGCTACTATCGCCTCAGTACAGACCCTTTCCCGAGGAGACGATAATGTAAGATCGGGTTTTCTATTTCAGTGTATGGAGCTCAGTGAAATATTATATTATAATTTTATTGCGTATCATTGCTAAGTTTTATTTAGTGTAATGTGTCCATAAATTCCGTTTACTTCTTATTACAAAATATAATGTAGAAATAATTACAAAACCTTGTTATTTTAATGTGAAGATAAATTTACACGTTAACATAATCTATTCGCATCAACATTTTATGTTTAGAATGTAAGCTATTTTGAGGTTTAATAAAAAAGAATTTATATTGTTATTATAATATTTAGCACATCTACCTTCCTTAATTGAAGACAGAAAATTTACCATACCACACCTATAAAATTTAATGAATGTACCTTTATTCATGCAATTACACTACATTTTAGAGAAATATATGTTGCTCTCTATGCATTCCAACTAATTTATATGGTTGAAATAAAGAAAATATTCTCAAACACCCCTATTATCCTTTTCTATATTTGACTTATGAATAATTGAAAGCGAAAAATTATTTATAGTCTTAGATAAAGAGAATAAAATGAAAATGAATTAGTGACCTTAAGCATAATATCAAATACCTACATTAACAACAATGGAATTCCCAATTTCCTCTTTACAATGGTACCAATCTTAACCCATTTGCATGCATTGTTATGAAATTATAACTATTTCTTTTATTATACTTATAAGCAACCATCAATTCAATAATTTATATGGTGTAACCTGTAATCCTTTTCTATTTTGACTAAATTTGAAATATAAAATAAAGAGAATAAAATGAAAATGAATTAGTGACAGAAAATCAGTTCAACATTACACTTCGTTTTTAAATTTGAAATATAAAAACCCGAAACAACATAACAAATTAAAAAAATATATTGTCTTCAGATTTCTTCTATCCCTATCATACACTGAAAAGAACTCCAAGTAATGTTATAAAAAGTGTGTCTGTGATAATCAAAATACAAAATTAGCACTAGAAAAACACTACACATTCCTTCCGCTCCACTCACCTCTGGTTTATTTTTCAACATTGGGAATGAAATTGGCATCTGATCTTTATCAACTTTCACCTCATGTGTGAGAGTATGTCCCTGGTCCAAATATTCTTCGGAGAAATAAGACATATTGCGTAAGCTTATGTAAAACAATCCTTTAACTGATGCAAGTTTCCAATCATCGTTATTATTAGACAGTTAGGGCAGTGTTGCCAACACCAGTTTCCAGAAATACAGTAAACGCTTAAAAAAACCACTACATAATAAACCCACTGGATTTTCAGATTTATATTACATATTTAAAAGAGTGCGAATTCGGCTATTTCTTTGAAAGGGTTCATATCTGAAGTATCTTTATAGACGACTGAAAACGTCACACCAAATGGTTTAGATTTCCAACAGCCAAAACCACCACGTAGGCGACACTGGTCACGGCTAACAAAAACCTTATTAAAGTTTTTTCAAGATGACCGTGTTCAGGCAGATAATCGAGGTTCTGAATGTCTGTAATTTCATGTTTTACTCCTCTTTGCAATTATTATTTTTTGGATGATTATTTTTCTTCTAATATTGCTTTTTAATACTAATTAATAGTGAGACCTCATAATAGCTTATCGGTAAAACCCCAAGAATCAGTGACTGTATTTCATGCATAGGGATAGTAGGCTTGCAAACTGTCCGGTATATTTCCTGGACAGTCCAGGATTTTGACCATTGCGTCCAACGTCCCAACATAATTTGCACATGCGTCAAAATGTCCTGATTTCAGGGCACACTAGACATGACAGCTGATTTTCGTTCCTATCATATTGTTGGATTTAGTCTGGATTGGTAGAAATTTTCGAACAGACTTATGCAGATAGGCTTGCAACATGTGACGAAATAGAAAAACGATTCTGGTTCTAGCACGCATGTAATTCTTGTTCATTAGTCAATGCAATAATCATACCAACATAATATCTAAAGGTAAGGCAGGTTTTATCACAGTCACAGAATACTTTTATGAGTCACATAAACCTTGTGCTCATCTTATGCACTTTGACTTTAGTTTGGCGCCATTCAGTATTATGTCCACTTTGTTACCAAAGGAGGAGAGAGAATAGTTTCCTTGGGGGGCAAGCAAAATTAAAGTATTCCCATAAAACGGGGTTATGGGGGACATCGTTTACCTACCTCCCGCGTCATAGCTTGATTGTTCTACAACATATCGGGATATGATCATTAAATAAAAGTATTTTCGGGTGGGGGGGCGTTTCCTACAGTGTTACATCCATATCCGCGATGTTTTGGCCCGAGTTGTATACATACATAAGTGTTCTGTCCATGGGCAGGTCTTTCATTGCAAACCCAGCAATCTCAATCTTTCCTATTTTCTGCCTTCCTCTTAGTCTCCCGCATATGATCTATCCTAATGTCGTCTATTATTCTTTTCAACCAGAGACCCAACCAATTACTGTTTATCTTTGTAATCAGTTTTAGCATCATTCTTTCTTCACTCACCTTTTCAAACACAATTTTATTTCTTATTCTATCTGTCCACTTCACACGCACCGTTCTTCTCCACATCCACATTTCAATGCTTCAATTCGTTTCTCTTCATTTCGTCGTAATGTCCATGTTCCTTCTCCATACAATGCCACACTCCACAAAAGCACTTCACTAGTCTCTTCCTTAGTTCTTTTCCAGAGGTCCGCAGAATATCCTTCTTCTTCTTCTATTAAAAGCTTCCTTTGTTCATGTTGGCAGTTTTTCTTGGGAAGGATAGGCCTAAATGGGTAACATCCCGTTGCTTTCCGCTCACCACTATCTCTTTCGCATCTTATTAAATTCCAGGGTCCAAGCGTGGAGATGAGGAGAGTGGATTTGACTAATTGGGCCCTCCGGACTTCACCGAAAGTCACGGGCAAGGGTTAAATATTAATTATATCAGGATGTTGACCTTATCAGAGATCGGGAAATCTCAATTAGCCTTTTCCCCGCATCCTGGAATAGCTTCTACGAATCATCAGAAAATCTTAGAGTCTGATTTGGCCAATTTTTCCGAAAATGTTTCACACTTTTTGCCCTCGTAGCTCAGCGGACGAACGTCGGAATTTAGATGTCAACGTCTCAGGTTCAATTCCTCGTTACTCCTTTTCATTTTACTGTGGTTCAAGATAGTATAATGTAATACAAAAAGAAAAAAACTAATTCCAGTATTATGCAACTGATTTTTTCCAAACCTAATATTACATTTCTGTTATTTATATCGCTAAAGAACGATTACAATATAAAATAACTTGAATATTATTTATACAGTATCACTAAAGAACGATAACACAATATAAATGATAAATATCGGTTTGTTTATTTAATATAAGATATTATATAATACGTATTTAACTATCTAAATAAAATAACCTATTTTACAAAGAAAGATGGTTATTTGTGCTATAATAATTACTTACATAAAATACAGATTATTTATATTGCGAAGAACAATAACAATATAAATAACTTGAATATTATTTTATAATGCCAATGAAGGAAAACAATATAAATGATAACTTGAATATTATTTATATCGTTAAAGAACGATAACAATATAAAAAAACGTGAATATTATTAATATTGGAATTTCACAGATTTATTACAGATGTATTTAAGAAATTGTAGAAGAATAGTAATTAGTAACAGTGTCCTATTTATTCTTCTTGGAGCCAAATTTGTAACTTTTAAAAGTGTGGTTACTATGTTGAAGTGTATGTGTTGCAACGGATGCTTGATTTGTTACGTATGTGAGTCAGTTATGGGATGCTTGATGTCGTCGCAATGTCGTAATTATAGTTTGATTGTGTTTGTGTGACTATTGTGTATTAATTTATGATGTATGGTACGGAAAGCTGCATATTTGTGTTATAGAAGTGTTACGTATGTGTGTTGTTAATGTTTTTGTATGTTTCAAATTGATACCTGATATTTGTTTTGCAATCGCAATGCCTAATTTACGGATTGTTTATGTTTTGTTTACATCGCGTAGGCTAATTTAATTTTCTTTTCCATTTCTCTTTATGCTTATCTTTTTTGTGTATAAAACTATAGCCCTAACATACATATGTAGAAAATAGGGCTAACCGCCATTTGAGATACTGTAGCTACAATAGTAATAATTATTATTCATATCGTTATAAAACGATAACAGAATACAAATGATGACTTGAATTTTATTCATATCTCTAAAGAACGATAGCAAAATGTAAATAACGTGATATCCATCAAGAACGATAACTGGATATAAATGATAATTTGAATATCATTTACATCGCTAAAGAACGATTAAAAAATAAAATGAAAACTTGAAGAAGGCCCGAACCCAGAACCCTAGAATCATTAAACAAGCACTCTACCGCTGGTCTGCGAGGAGCAGATATGGAACACTTTCATAGTTCCGGAACTGCTTGTACAAGCACATGCATCGTGTAACATCGCCGCGACCCGAAGTGGACTTTGAAAATATTCGCTGTTCACGAGTGCGGCCACTTTTTTTTGACAGCTGTACATCTTGATTACAAATCTTTTAACACTGTATCACTTGGTATTTGTATGATAATATCTTTCTTGTGTTAAATATTATTATCGTACCTTGTTAACATGTTTCGACCTATTTTTCGGTCATCTTCGGAACTGGTCGTTGTTGGTCTTGGCGCCTCCTATTTCCTGTGTGGGTGCGTTTTGTAGCGTAGAGTCAAAGAGTGTATGTGCTTTGATATTGAGTTGTGTGTTGGGAATATCGTTGGGTTGTGTTTTCGTGTCTGTATATTTCGTATTGTTCTAGTGTGTTGAGTTTCTGGTTTTTGGTTGGATGTGCAGTATTTCCATGTCTGTGTTGATGTCTCTGTAGGTGTGGTTAGCATTTGTGATGTGCT
>JAJSOF020000041.1:11441991-11502826 GCA_025594305.2 Periplaneta americana | reverse complement strand
AAATAATGATCACTGAGTTCTTATTTTTGATAATTTAGTAATAATACCTGTACAATATATTTTGTGTTCTTTGTGCTTCTTCAACATTCTTTTATGTTACTTTACAAATAAATATTTCTGGAACACTATTGTGTCTATTGTGTTCATTTGTAACTATCTTGCTCTGTCCGATCCATATTGTGCTGTAGAGTAGGAGGCGCCTGTGTGAAATATGAGGGTAGTATGGATGTGTGGAGGAGATGAGTGAAATTTTGGTTAGGTTTCGAGAAAAATGCAATTTGCAGAATTAAAATTATCCGTGACTTTTCATTTTTATGTGGGGCAAGTTTATAACCATCATCTTTCTCAAAATTCATGGTTTAGTTTAGTTTCACAATTACAAATAGATTTTTGTGATGGTAGTCATTCTCGCATTTTACTTTTACTCCATTTCCTAATTCAAATAATATAAGCTTCAACAGATTTCATGCTAAAAGTTGACATTTTTACAGCATATTCTGACAAGTATAGTTAACAAAACTGCTGAGACTTTTTGGGTAAAGTAAATATTTTCAAAATTAATATGTGAAATATTTAGTCAGACACAAAAATTGAATTAAAGATTTTAACTCTCTGCATTCGAAATTCAAATTATGGATCTGCTGTTAAATTATATGTATCATAGACATATGCATGTCATTTTTGTCAGACCAGTAACATATTTTGTGAATAGATGTTTTAAAATAAGGTGAAAATAAAAAATAATAATAAACTCTAAAGTTTTTCACCTGGTACTGCTGGAACTTACGGACATTAATACTAATAACAAGAGGTTCCTGAATACAGAAATTAAGTCGCTAGCTTAAAAATGTAGAAGAAATTTAAATCCCTAAAGTTCCCTTTCCATTCCTTCCCAAACTGAAATACCAAGCTGAGAACTATTGATTGTTGTTACAGGCAGGTGGGCTGGGGAAAGGAGGATAAAATTATAATCAAAATGCAATATAAATAGTTCTGTACATTGTAGTGATTGAACCAGAGTCGTTTCTCCATTTCGTCACATATTGCAAGCATGTCTGTATGAGACTGTAAGGAAAAATCTTCCAATCCAGACTAAATCCAACAATATGATAGGAACGAAAATCAGCTGTCACGTCTAATATGCCCTGAAATCAGGACTTTTGATGCATGTGCAAATTATGTCGGGACGTTGGACGCAATGGTCAAAATCCTGGACTGTCCAGGAAAATACGGGACAGTTTGCAAGCCTACTATCTCTACGTGTGAAAAAACAGTCACTGATTCTTGGATTTTACCGATAAGCTATTATCAGCTCTTACTATTAATTAGTATTAAAAAGCAATATTAGAAGAAAAATAATCATCCAAAAATAATAATTGCAAAGAGAAGTAAAACATGAAATTACAGCCATTCTGAACCTCGATCATCTGTCTGAACACGGCCGCCTTGAAAATACTTTATTAAGGCTTTTGTCAGCCGTGACCAGCGTCGCCAACATGGTGGTTTTGGGAGTTGGAAATCTAAAGCATAATGGTGTGAAGTTTTTCAGTCGTCTATAAAGATGCTTCAGATATGAACCCTTTCAAAGAAATAGCCGAATTCGCACTATTTTAAAAATGTAATATACATCTAAAAATCCAGTGGGTTTAATGCTATATTTAGTGTTTTTTTAAGCGTTTAGTGTATTTCTGCAAACTGGTGTTGGCAACACTGGCCCTAACTTTCTTAAATCATAACGATAATTGGAAACATGCAAGAGTTAAACGATTGTTATACAATAGCTTACGCAATATGTCTTATTACTCCGAAGAATATTTGGACCAGGGACATGCTCTCACACATGAGGTGAAAGTTGATAAAGATCCGATGCCAATTTCATTCCCAATGTTGAAAAATGAACCAGAGGTGAGTGGAGCGCAATGAATGCGATGTGTTTTTCTAGTGCTTATTTTGTATTTTGATTATCACAGACACTATCTCTTTATAACATTACTTGGAGTGCTTTTCAGTGTGTGATAGGGGTAGAAGGAATCTGATGACAATATATGTTTTATTTGTTATGTTGTAGCGAAGTGTAATGTTGAATTGTTATCTGGTTTTATATTTCAAATTTAAAAACGAAGTTACAGTTACACCTTATTCTTAATGGTTGCCAAGCTACACATTCCCGCAATGTAGGTATTTGATATTATGCTTAAGGTCACGAATTCATTTTCATTTTATTCTCTTTATCTAAGACTATAAATAATTTTTCGCTTTCAATTATTGATAAGTCAAATATAGAAAAGGAGGGTAGGGGTGTTTGAGGATATGTTCTTTGTTTCAACCATATAAATTAGTTGGAATGCATAAAGAGCAACATACATTTTCAAAAAATGTAGTGTAATTGCATGAATAAAGGTAAATTTAAAGCAATGATTATGAGACACTTCAGACATAATTCACTTGCGAGTTAAGGTGTAATATTATTTTTGGTGTGAAAATTGCGTTCTTCATATGTGTAATACCTCACTTTATTTGGATTAAATATTGCGAAATTCTTGTACATTCATTTATGCTCGATTCAATAATTTTCAGTTGCATCGCACGGATATTTTGATATGTTGCAATTATAGGTTATGTTTACTGTACCAATATTCCACTATTCGCATTTATACATTATAATTAAGCATAAAGTTACGTGTGATAACTTGTAAATGCAATTTGTCTCTACTTCAGTTCTATTTATTCGTTTCTTACGGTACTCCAATCTGAAGTCTGATTAATGTACTATGTTAGTAGCCTTAACTAGCGCAGAAGTAGTTCCTTTGTACTCATACTCCTTGGGTATATGGATCTGTGACAGGTTAGGTTTGGTTAGTTTGGCTTTTATTATGCCTTGCTTATACGATCACCTGCACCTCCACAAAAAAATCTGTTTTAAATTCGACGATTTTTACTTCCGAAATCGCAGGAACTACCTCAGCGCTAGTTCCACCGCTTTATGAGTTCTGCCTTATTGGCCTTCGGACACTTGACTATATTGAAATACGGTAAGCTCACAGCGCTATTACTAGAGCAACTAGATTTACAAACTCTCCAATGCCCTGCCATTACATATTAGGCCTATGTTATGTCATATGGAAATTGTAGGTTATTATTTGTATTCCTATATTCGCAATTATACATTATAATTAAGCATAATGTCATGTATGATACGCCGCACATTCATGTTTTTCGCAATTTGTCTGTATGTTAATACTACAATCGCGTATGTACTGAATTTTTATATTTATCTACTTCCTAAGAGACGAAGTAACACGATCGTACGTACATTAATTCCATAGGTAAATTTTCTATCTACAATTAATTAAGGTGGATGTGCTAAATTAAAATCACAATATAAATTCTTTTTTATTAAACCTCAAAATAGCTTTCATTCTAAACTTAAAATGTTGATGCGAATAGATTATGTTAACATGTAAAATTCTGTTCACATTAAAATAACACAGTTTTCTAATTATTTCTGCATCAAATTATGCAATACGATGTAAATGGAACTTATGGACACATTACACTAAATAAAACTTAGCAATGATACGCAATAAAGTCAAAATATAATATTTCACTGAGCTCCATATACTGAAATAGAAAACCCGAACATACATTATCGTCGCTCGGAAAACTGGCTGAACTGAGGCGATAGTAGCGATCCTGGTGATTAGCAACTATCTATGTATGCATATTTATCAAGTATTGAGCTTCGCAACTGTATATACTAAACTGTGCTAACACCATATAATAAATTGCTCAAGATGTCTCTTGGTACTGCAGGAACGGAATTCCTTGGATCAGCTTGTGACTGGTTCAAAGGAGGAATATCAGGACCAGAGCCATGATCTCACTTCTGAGATAAAAGTTGAGGATCCAGTGCCAATTTCCTTCCCTGTGGTGAAACGTGAACCTGAGGTGAGTGCATCACAAAGAATGCACTTTGTGTTCTTGTTCCAGTGTTTTATCTTGTGTTTTGTTTGTAACAGACTCTGCCTCTTTACAACAGTACTTGTAGCGCCTTTTAGTGTGTGACCGTGGCAGAACAATCTCGTTTCTATTTGTTATTATTTATGTCTTCTTGTATTGTTGTTTCGTTTTTGTTTTAAATTCGGGACCGAAATTTCTTGTTACACTCAGTCGTTATGGTTGTCATAGCTACAAATTCCCACAGTCTATTATTTTGATAGTGTGTTGTACTTGACTTGATTTGTTTTTGTTTTCTCTATGTCTTTGTCCAAAATTCTCTATACGTTTTGCCGTTTTAAAGTAATGATTTATTTTGCTGTAGATGTAAGCAGAAATATTATCACTTGTCTTCATTTTTCTTTTAGGTGTTTACGTCTCTAGAATATTTTTTTTCTAGGAAATTATGCTGCCATTATGGAAAATATATTTTGTAACTTTACAGTACATTCTGGGGCTTATTTGGGTGAATTTCAGAAGGTGCTCTAAATTTTGCAAAATATTCTGATACATACGGATAGGTACAGCGTATATCGAAGTATTATTTATTTAGTTATGTTTGTTCTGTCAATGAAGTGCATCCAACTTATATATAGGTATAGAAACTTAAAGTTAAAAATTTCAGTTGACAAATCTTGAAATTATTAGAAATAGAAATAGAGGTTTTGAATTTACTTGAACTGATTGTGGGTGGATTCCAACTAGATACTAAACTCGAGAAAGTCGACGAATATTCTAAACTTTTTTGTTGTCTAAGATATAAGCATTATTTTCATAAAAAAGGAAAACCCGAGTACTGAATGCGTACATGAAAAATGATGAAATTATACTGAAAGTAGCTTTTAAATTCAAGGGAATGCTTTTTTCTTCTCCTCGTCAGTAAGATTCAATGAATCAGAAATATTTTGAAATTCTCCCACAGAGTGAAAAAAAGTATCAATGTATTTTTCCTTCAGATGCTGTTTTCATAATAAGCAACAATAAAAATTATGTATTGAACTGTCTATTATATCGTTTGCAATTTCTTATTGTTTTATTTTATTTATTTATTTATTTGTTTGTTTATTTTTTTGTTTTTGCAAAGCAACTCAAATTTTAGGATTAACACAAAACAGTGTTGAAAATATGCTACAATTCATGCACATTAGTATATTATATGCAGGAATGGCCGTAATATGCACGATTTGCTTTTCGTATTATTACAGACTTTCAAAACATGTGTAAATAATCTTTCAGCATGAAAAATTTGCATTCGCTTATGAATTCTGGCCCCATTCCTCATAATGTCGAGCTGTTGCATGCAGATATATAGACAGCAGCTTGTAACGTTAGACGTCGTCTTCTAATATCCTGTAATAAATTGCTCATTTAAGATATCTCTTTGTATTGCAGGAACGGAATTTCTTGGATCATCATGTGACTGCTATAAAGGAGGAATATGTGAAGCAGAGCCATGATCTCGTATCAGAGGTAAAATGTGAGAAAGATCCAGTGGCAATTTCGTTCCCAGTCGTGAAACGTGAACCTGAGGTGAGTGCAGCTCAAGGAATGCACTGTGTTCTTCTTGTGTTTTGATTGTCAGATCCGCTACCTCTTTACAACAGTGTTTGCAGTGCCTTTTACTTTATATTAGAGACAGAAAAGCACTTATCACTATTTAGTGTTACGAGATATGTCATATTGCAGGGAACTCATTCTGGAGTAGTTCTCGGTTTGTTTTAGATATGAAAACGTAATTGCTTGTTGCATAATCTATGGTGTTTGAGGACACTGTTTCTTTTTGTCTACTCTGTGTCGTTGTCTAAAATTCTTAATACATTTTACCGTTTCCAAGTAAAAGATTGTGTTTTAGTTCTTTGTACATACATTATCTGGTGACTTCATTTGTTCATCTTTTGTTCATAAGTTTTTACGTAGTTGCAATTTATCTTTTGTAGAATATTATCTTACGAATAATGAGAAGATATTTTGTAAGTTTACGATAAATTATGTAGTTGATTTTGAGTGGATTGCAGAATAGGTTCTAAATTTTGCAAAATGTTCTCATATGTCTTGTATTATAAGTGGTTAAATATTTACTCTATAACAGTAATTTTCCACTAGCGTGTCTGTTCATACACAAGTGATCCATTGGTGTGCTACAGAATATCAAACATGGCACAAGTCAACATTCAGTGAGCAAAGTGTGGGTGTGCAAGCAACAGAGAAGAGAATGACAGATTCGCATCTAGTATAGCCAGATTAGTGAAGTGCCAACCTTAAATTCTATCCTATTTCACTTGTTTTTATAAAATGAAATGTTTCCTGCATTAAATATCTTATCAGAACATGTAATAATAATGTATCTTTTCGTATCTTCTAAATATGAAGTTAAGAAAACATTCATAATGCGGTACGTTTGACATTGATATTGCATTGGAATAATTTTCTGGCATTAAATTTTGCATTGCTATCACAAACTTAAAAAAAAAATACGATAGTTATGTTAATTTGGTTTGTGAATAATATGTACTTCGTTTCTGTTCTGAACATCTTTTGCACCATGTGCCTTTCCACTATTCAGCAAACATTATCATTCCTCGGTATGTTGACTCATATAAAATTTAAAATATTTTATAATATATATTAATGCATATACTTTTATGTCATTTATTTGCATTTTATACCACTCGTCCCCTTCTAAAACCGTCAAAATTCCCCTCCTGCTTGGAGAAAACAGCTTTAGATTATATGTCTGCGCTACAGGATTTTAAATTACTTTTTTTTCTGTGTCACATGTTGAAAAAGGTGCAAAACCGCATATCTACAGGGGAAAGAATTGCCCCACGAAAAATCTGCCTCAATATTGTCCCATATTTGCTAAAATTCTACTAGGCCTTATACAATTGAAATGCAGTTCTGTGGCATCTAATTTCGATGCGCTTTTCTTAATGTAAATTGTGCTATTTTTTTTTTTATTTGCTCTGTATTTCAAGGAAGAGCAGACTGACTCGGACACAGTGAATGAGGAACCAAGGGTGGAAGTAACGGCAGAGGACAACGAGGTTTTGACGGAAAGGTGAGTGTGGTGTGCGAGTCTTCACGTAGAGTTCATTGTGTTTGAAGTGTCTGTTAGCTTGACTGTCCAGAAGCAGCTTCAGAAGAACTGTCTGTCTGAATCATCCAGCAATAATCACTCATCACATTCCCACTCCACTTCCCTTGGTATCTGGTTGCCATAATGTACTGTTAAAACCTTTCTTCATGTTCTTCAGTAAAAAATGCGTAGATTTTCAGGAAAGTAATAAAGTTGGTCATGCAAGTAGTGCTCCTTTACACTCATATTCCAGCCCAGAGTATTGAAGCCCTCCAACTTAATATCTACATTTTGTTTATAACTGAAATTTTTATATTTGCCTAGAAAATTATGCACTACGGTCTATTTTGTGTCCATTCCAAGCATTCTTCTGCAAAGTATTAATCACGGTTGCAAAGTAACTGTGTAACAATAATTTGGCCATTTTATTTAATTATTTATTTATTTACTCATTAGTTATTTTTTATTTATTTATTTTGCATTTACTTATTTACTTACTTATCTACTTACTTATTACTTATTTCCTTTTATTATCCTTATTTATTTATATATTCATTTATTTATTTACTAAATTATTTTTATTTAGTAACTTATTTACTTGGCTTATTTATTTATTTATTTATCTATTTATTAATTTTTTTATTTTATTTATTTACTTGTTTTTTATTTACTTATTTATTTTATATTTATTTAGTTATTTATTTATTTATTTATTTATTTCTTTACTTATTTATTTATTTACTTATTTATTTATTTTTATTTACTTATTATTTATTTATTTATTATTTAATTTTTTATTTACTTATTTACTTGTTTACTTTTATTTATTTACTTATTTACTTATTTATTTACTCATTTATTTATTTAATTATTTATTTATTATTCATTTAATTTTTTTATTTATTTATTTCCTTATTAATTACTTCTTTATTTACTTATTTATTTATTTTCTTATTCTTTCGTTATTCTTATTTATTTATTTATTTATTTATTTATGTCTTTATTTAATTATTTATTTATTTATATGTTATTTACTTATTTATTTACTTATTTATTTATTTGTTTATTTATTTATTTATTTTGCTGTTGTTAAGGTCATCATTCTTTCAGTTCCATAACACCTGATGTACTACCGTTCTACAATAATACATATAACTGTACTTGAACAACGTTGTTACACCAGTTTATGATTTCTTTCTGTTTGGCCACTGTTTCCTCTTCTAGTGACTAGATATGATGGTGTTGTTAATAACTGATGCATTGTTCTTAGCTCTATAGCCATAAACTCTCATACTCTCCAATATTTCTCACACTTTGTGAGTTTAGAGCAGTGCTGTCACGAAATCAGCACAACAACTAATGATTTTTAAGTTACGGAATAGCCACGTGATTCTCTGTAACAGACTGCATATAACTGTATGACTATCCACTGTTCAGGCACGGATGTTTATGTTATTACTGCCTGAGATGCGTAATGCACAATAGTAATCAACAATAAATTAAGTGCAATGAATTTATATAACAACGTCTACAAAACACAAAAAATAAGCCATCAACATTACTTAGGAATTGGAATATTTCTGATATGGATTTAATATTTTATGACTATTTGTTTACAAAGTAACAGTACCTTATGTTAAATAAGATAGGATATTCTTCTAGGCAAAAATATAATTTATTGTACTTGAATTATATTGTGTCACGAAACATTGGAACACTGAACCATATACTGGCACGTGAATACATAGATACCTCACCCTACTAATCTATAGTGAACTATAATATGTTGGTGTAAGTGTGGCTTCTGTAGTTATTACTTCTTTGAAAAAATGGTGAAGATAAAAGTCGGTGTTGTAAATCGTACTGGACAAATAATACCCGCATTATAGAAATCAATACTTCATCCCCCTCTGCTGATTGCAAAACTACACTAGGTTTAGCGTGAAACCGCTGATATTGTCAGTTATGATAATAATTTCTGCTTGAACTACGTCATTTTCCCTGACACTTTATAAGCGCCCCAATAATGGTGAAACCTTTTCACTGAAGATACTGTTTCAAAGTTTGTTTGTTTTTTGCATACTTTGCGTCTGACTTTTCCTGTGAGTAAAAAATTCGCTTACATGATCATAAAATCGAAGGTCAGATGTCTTTGAACGTCAGTGTACAAATTGAACAAGGAAAGCTAGTTACTTCCTAAGCTTTTACTTGATTGCTTGTTTGTTGCAATTGCAATGTGTACTCACAATGTTGAAACACGTTTTCTTATATCACAAGAGTCATTTTTCTCACTTGAAGGACCTGCTGCAGACGCTTCATATTTAACGATTATTTTTGGATATAACATTCTCTATATCAGGCAATATTACGTTAGCAGTTGCAGTCCATAAAACTGAACATAAATAAATTATTGTCTGTCAATCGAAGTTTGTTAAGTTTCGTGGATGAAAAAACTGGTTACAGCTATACATGCTGCCGAACATTGATATTGCTTCTGAAATACTTTTTATTTTATTATTTAAAATAAGAAGTAAAAATTGAAGTAATTGAGGATATTGTGATGAAGCCTTCAATGCTCTTTACTCTTTAGCATGAGGTCGAGTGATGCACTCCATTAAATTTCTACTTCCCTATGACGTCTAACACAAGATTGCAGGTAGCAGAGGGATATCAGAGGACGGTAAGGTTTGAACTCCCAGTCTTTGCAATTTAGTCTAGCCTCCGCATACAAGCCATGTGTCTTAATCTCGTATATCATTCAGAAGCTTCAGGTCAGTTTTCTGTCCCAGCATCCTTGGGCGCATGTGGCAGTGTCCACTTTTCCTTCCATTTCCAGCTGATACATTGGCTAATGCAGCCTTCATTCTATGGAGTGTGTGTACCAAGTGCTTCCTTAGAAACACGCTCTAATTTTCTCAGTACCACAATCGTAGATCTCTGGGTGATGAAGAGACGAACTGGCAGGTCACCTAGTTGAAGCAGGAATAAGCGCCTATGATGTTTTGCTTCATTTTCCGTTCGGGAATTTACAGTGTGTTGACGTCTACGTTCACAACAGACGTACAGACCACCTCACTCGTTGTGTACTCTCTAGCCATCTTATCTATAGTATCCACCCCTGCTTTGGTTTTGTTACAGTCGAGTATTATCTTTGGCTTGCAATTGTTGTCTCCCTTTGAACAAGTCATCCCACGTTGCTGGTGATGACAGCAGCACAAAATATTTTTTTCTTGTATTATAGAATGTCACTGAAATCAGCATGACCCCGATAAGAGACGAAAATCTTCTTTTCCTTTCGGTGTTGTAAAAGCTTGGAATGTCAACTTTTTTTTTTCCCCCATCCAGTGAGGGCTAGGTTTTGAGCTAAAGAGTTCTCTGTCATATTGCAGCTTATGAAGAGGTCTGTCGTTACCCTTCGCTCTGTACCATAGAGAACCAACATAACATCTTGGACAGTTCTCATTCCTTGGTTCTTGTCTGTTCTCTGCAGACTCATCCGGTTTCCCTCCTGTGTGTACTTGCATCCCATGGGTATGATACGTATTTCCATCTGCTCACGTCCAGAATTTCATACCTTTTTTACTTATTATTTTGCGACACTTTATCAACATCTCACTTATTTAGCGTCTGATTGAGATGAAGGTGATAATGCTGGTGAAACGAGTCCGTGGTCCAGACTCATAGTTACCCAGCATTTTCTCATGTTGTGTTAATGGAGAACTCCAGCAAAAAACGCAACCAGATAACTCGCCCCATTTGGGATTCGAACCCGGGCCACCCTGTTTCGCTGCCAGACGCACAACCCTTTATTTCTGATAAATAACTTCAAATAACAACATTTGCTTAGAGGTGAAAGCTACTCGTCTGACATAATGCATTCAATAGAAGAGTATTGAAGTCTTAAATTTGCTACAGACATTTCAAATATTTCTCTAAATTGAGTCAATTAATGCTTTTTTTATTTGAGTACGAGTACTTAACATTTAAGCGGAAAAATAATTATTTGTATGCTTATAATTTTGTACAATTGTAAATTACATTGTTGCAGAGCTCTGTAAGCATTGTTACTAGTTTAACTTCCGCAAAACAACAAATTGCAATTTTCTCATGATGACGCTTGCTACGGAATGGAATCAGTAATGTTCGACTGCGAATTTTCCTGATTTTAAATACATAAAATTATAAACTAAAAAGGTTTTTTTTTTATCACAATAATAAGTTTCTAAAAATACGGGGCATAATTCCAATCCCTAATTTCGTAATAATCGCATAATGTAGCCGTCTCAAAGACAGGGGACTTTGATCAGAGAGGTTTATTAAAAAAAAAACTTGACAAGTGTTAACCAATGTGGTGTAACCCTTATTAAATTTATTGTACAGGTGAAGTCTAAATAGTTCAGATATTTCGCTACTTCCTGTGTTATTCATAAATTAATTACAAGCTTGTATCTCTAATCGTAATTCTCCTTGTCATGAAATAGCTTTTTTTAAATATTCAGCAATTGAATGTACATTTGTTGCGACTATTTTGTAGACTGATAGTATATTTACTTCAGCGTTGCAGCTACGAATGAGAGGTCTGTATCTTCAGAATTGGACAGTCTTTCCCTTGAAGAGAACGACACTGTGTGCGATATTCCCGAGAATTCAGATTCCACCGTAAAAGCTGTGCGGACTCGTGAAGGTGAGAAGCAATTGGAATTAGAATCGTCTAAAAAACGTTTCTCGACTACGGAAAAACTGAACGAGCATTTATCCACGGAAGTTGGCAAGAAACCTTTCAAATGCGATATTTGTGGCAAGTGTTTCTCGCGCTCCGGTCACTTGAAGGACCATTTACGACTGCACACAGGCGATAAACCTTTCAGATGCGATGTGCTTGGTAAGTGTTTTTCGCAATCGATTATTCTAAAAAGACATGAACGTCATCACATGGGAGGGACGTCCTTCAAATGTGATGTTTGTGGTAAGTGTTTTTCGCAATCGAATACCCTAAAAGTTCATGAACGTCTTCACATCCGAGAAAAGACATTTCTATGTGATGTTTGTGGTAAGTGTTTCTCGCACTCCGATAACTTGAAAGCGCATTTACGACTACACACAGGCGATAAACCTTTCAAATGTGATGTTTGTCGTAAGTGTTTCTCGCGGTCCCGGAACTTGAAAGTGCATGAGCGCATGCACAATTTCGATAAACCTTTCAGATGCGAGGTGTGTGGTAAGTGTTTCTCGCGCTCCGGTTACTTGAAGGACCATTTACGACTACACACCGGCGATAAACCTTTCAAATGTGATGTATGTGGTAAGAGCTTCTCGCAGGCCAGTCACTTGAAAGTGCATGCACGCGTGCACACAGGCGAAAAACCTTTCAGATGCGATGTGTGTGGTAAGTGTTTTTCGCGTTCCGGTTATTTGAAGGATCATTTACGACTACACTCAGCCGATAAACCTTTCAAATGTGATGTATGTGGTAAGTGCTTCTCGCAGGCCAGTCACTTGAAAGTGCATGCACGCGTGCACACAGGCGAAAAACCTTTCAGATGCGATGACTTTGTGATAAGTGTTTTTCGAGACTCCGGTTTGAAGTTCATTTGTAACTGACACATCGGCCGATAAACCTTTCAAATGTGATGTGAATGTGGTAAGAGCATTTTCTCGAAAGGCCAGTCATTGAAAGTGCACGCACATTGCACACAGGCGAAAAACCTTTCAGATGCGATGTGTGTGGTAAGTGTTTTTCGCGCTCCGGTTACTTGAAGGATCATTTATTACTACACACAGCCGATAAACCTTTCAAATGTGATGTATGTGGTAAGTGTTTTAGGCAAGCGAATACCCTAAAAGTCCATGAACGTCTTCACATGCGAGAGAAGATTTTAATATGTGATGTTTGTGGTAAGTGTTTCCGGCACTCCGATAATTTGAAAGTGCATTTACGAATGCACACAGGCGACAAACCTTTCAAATGTGATGTCTGTGGTAAGTATTTCTCGACCTCCAGTATGATGAAAGAGCATCTACGGCTACACACAGGCGAGAAACCCTTCAAATGTGATGTTTGTGGTAAATGCTTCTCGCGCTCCGGTAATTTGAAGGAGCATTTAAGACTGCACACAGGCAATAAACCTTTCACATGTGATATATGTGGTAAGTGCTTCTCGCAGTCCAGTCACTTGAAAGTTCATGGGCGCGTGCACACAGGCGAAAAAGCTTTCAGTTGCGATGTGTGTGGTAAGTGTTTTTCGCGATCGTATTTTTTAAAAATCCATGAACGTCTTCACAAGGGAGAGATGTCTTTCAAATGTGATGTTTGCGGTAGGGGTTTCTCCAATTCTGGTAACTTAAAGAGACATCTACGCGGGCACACAGGCGAGAAACCTTTCAAATGTAAAGTTTGTGGTAAGTGTTTCTCAGATTCGTCTACCCTAAGAGACCATGATCTCCGGCACACAGGCCAGAAACCTTTCAAATGTGATGTTTGTGGTAAGAGTTTCTCGCGCTCCGGTAAGTTGAAAGTGCATTTACGAATACACACAGGCGACAAACCTTTCAAATGTGATGTCTGTGGTAAGTGTTTCTCGACCTCCAGTATGATGAAAGAGCATCTACGGCTACACACAGGCGAGAAACCCTTCAAATGTGATGTTTGTGGTAAATGTTTCTCGCGCTCCGGTAATTTGAAGCAAGCATTTAAGACTACACACAGGCAATAAACCTTTCACATGTGATGTATGTGGTAAGTGTTTTTCTCGCAGTCCAGTCACTTGAAAGTTCATGAACGCGTGCACACAGGCGAAAAAGCTTTCAAATGCGATGTTGTGGTAAGTGTTTTTTCGCAATCGTATTTTTAAAAATCCATGAACGTCTTCACAAGGGAGAGATGTCTTTCAAATGTGATGTTTGCAGTAGGGGTTTCTCCAATTCTGGTAACTTAAAGAGACATCTACGCCGGCACACAGGCGAGAAACCTTTCAAATGTAAAGTTTGTGGTAAGTGTTTCTCAGATTCGTCTAACCTAAGAGACCATGATCTCCGGCACACAGGCCAGAAACCTTTCAAATGTGATGTTTGTGGTAAGAGTTTCTCGCGCTCCGGTAAGTTGAAAGTGCATTTACGAATACACACAGGCGACAAACCTTTCAAATGCGATGTTTGTGGTAAGTGCTTCTCGCGCTCAGATACCTTGAAAGTACATGAGCGCTTGCACACAGGCTAGAAACGTTTCACAAGTGATGAGTGTGGTAAGTGTTTTTCGCAATCGAATATTCCAAATACTCATGAACGTCTTCACTTGGGAGAGAAGTCTTTCAAATGGATGTTTCTGGTAAGTGTTTCTCGCGCTATTCTTACTTGATAATGCTGTTACCATTACACTGACGATAAAAGTTTCAAATGTTAAGTTTGTGGTACGTGTTTCTCACATTCGACTAAACTAAGAAAGCATGTCCGCCAGTACACAGGCGAGAAATCTTTCAAATATTAAATTCGTGTTTAAGTGTTTTTCAGTTTCGACTATTCTAAGAAACCATGAACTGCAGCGTACAGGCGAGAAAACTTTCACATGTATCTACGTTTTGAGTGACTTCAATTGTGTTTAACTAATCATGTGCTCAAGTCTGTTGGTAATAACCTTTTGTAATACGATCTTTGTAGTAAATTTTTCTTCGCTCAGGTAGCCTAAGAAGCAAAGAACACCTTTAAGTGAGAAGCCTTTGAAGTCTGATCTCTGAAACGTGTTTCTTTAGGAAGACTATTTTAAATATGGTTTCAAATTTACCGACGAAATGACTTGGTAATGCGGTGTTTGTGGAATGTGTTTGTCTTTGTCCTGTAAGTTAAACTGTTGGGCTTGGTTCACAATTAACCGTGAACGACAACTAGAACGAGAACTAAAATAGTTTAAATATATATAATGAAAGGTGAGCATTCGTTATTAACTAGATACTTGAGGGAAACTTGAACGTTACTTCACTCTCTTGTCATCATAAATCTATTTTCTCGTATATTTTGTAGCAAGAATGTTTCTTCATCATCCATTGTGTCTAACTAACTCACAAATTCAATGGAATCACTTTTAGAATTAAGCTACTTGTGTCTGACCAGATTACCACCAGAATTGAATTCTTAAAGAATTCTGTGTGTTACATTTTGTAGTGGTTAACCTCTATGTGAAGAAATGTTTTCAGAACATGGGAGGATTTACTGCGGGAGGAAGAAGAGTAAAGAACATAAGATTTGTTGATGATATGGCGTTGTTAGCAGCAGAGGAGACGATAATAAGCTATATCCTACTGGATCTCAATGACAGCTGCCGAACAGTAGTATGGGATAAGCATAAATTCAAACAAGATGAGGACCATTGTCAGAGGAATTCCAAATTAGGAAATAGAAAAAGTGGTCGTCTTCAAATACTTGGGGTATACTATAAGCAGTAACATCAGCTGTTGCTAGGAAATGAAATTGAGATAAGGAATGATCAAGGAAGCTTTTAGTAGAAAAAGGAGCATCTTTTGTGAATCTCTAGAAAGACAAGTAAGTAAGAGAATAATGAAGTGCTTTGGATGGAGTGTGGGATTGTTTGGAGCAGGAACATGAACATTACTATGAAGTGAAGGGAAGCGAATACAAGCATTAAAAATATGTAGGGAGGAAAATGGATCGTGTTAAATGGACACAGAATAACAAATAAGCTGTGTTGGAAAGAGCAGTGAAGAAAGAAAATGATACTGAAATTGAAGAGGTAAAGGAATTGGTTGGGTCACTGGCTGAGAAGAAATTGCCTAGTGATGGATATACTGGAAGGAATCGTGAATGGGAGAAGAGTTGGGGGCAGAGGAAGATGTCAGACGATAAACTATATTAACAATATTGATCTATTTGGAGAGAAAGAGGAAGGCAGTAAATGCCTTTCAGTTGTGATAATTTTGGAATGTGTTTCATGTGTAAAGATAAGCTCAAAAGACTATCTGTTTACACGTGGATTGGTTTTAATATAATGTGCAAATTTTTAATGTACAATTGAACGTTTTAATACATAATTACAATGAGGATTATTCTTCTACGTACCGCATCATTGCTGTTGCTTTTTGGGAAAGAGCAAGATCCTCAACAAGAATTATGTTTGCTGTGAGTAATTGAGTATTTTTATTTATAGTATTATATAATATTAGTTGTCGTGTGTATACCTGTCTATTAAGCAATTTGTTCTCAGTTATTGTTTAGTCTTCTGCCTGAAATATATTGAAAAGTTCATTACGTCACTTTTTCTTGCCATACAATTGGAAGGAAAAATGTTTACGTAAAATACAATTTTAGGTATTAAAACATTAAGAGTACATCTTCACTGTTCCTACCAAATTTTGTATTAAGTTAAATTTGCGTTGTTTTTCTCATAGAATTGTTACAATAAATTGTTTTACATACTTCGTATGGATAAAAGAATGCAGTTGATGATTTTCAATTTGTTGTAATAATTAATAAACACACATTATTCATACACAGTACATCTGTCATTTATCCAAATCCTCCTCATTTACGAACACACTTGAATGTGCAACTTGTCAGCTACTGCAGTACAGATGTTTTCAATTCGAAATTCTATCAATACGCTCTCCAAGCATTGCTTCACTCTTTACTTGCCGTGTGCTATAATAAAATATCATTAGGCTCTACTTACATTTCTGCTATAAATTGCCTCTTTATTAAAGTTCATCCATGTGTAATTATAATAATATGAACTTAAACCAAATATTTCATCTTAGATTTTGAATATTTTACATTAGGAATATGTAGCACATATTCTCGTGTTAATTAACTAGTCAACAGGGGAAACCTAGTTAATTAGTACGAGAAAACAATATAGGTATATACTCAAGATGTGTTATAAATTGTTAGAAAACACACAAATTAGTGATCAATTTGGCATATTAACTGTAATATAATAAAGTCATATGTTAATACTTTTGGAAGAATTTGATGTTAATTTATTGTGCGTAGACATAATTTTTAATGGTTTGTTCACGATCGAATTTGTAGAATAATGGCTGTGATAGTGGTTCATTAAACGAAAGGTTCCAGGATCGAATCCCGGCACATTTAAAGATAATTAAGATATTCCTATTTAATATAAAAAGTCAGTAAAATGATGTAGATGCAAAAGAGACATTTAGAGCTAGGTATGGTGGTTGGATGTGTTATGTATGGACTAAACCATAAGGAACAACATAAAATTGGAAAAACACACAACAATAAAAAACAACATAGACCTAGTAAATAAATAAAATAAAAAAGACAAACATATCCCACACAATACAACTTTAGCAACTTTCGACATAACTAAGCTATACACAAACATACCCAAACAAGATACACTAGATTACTAGAGCGAAAGCTCAAAAACAACAACACACCACAAGAACAAATCAAAGAAATCATCCGCACCACAGAAATAATCACAAACAAAACTACTTCACATACAATAACAAATATTACACACAAATTGAAGGCCTACCCAAGGGATTACCCATTTCCTGCATACTAGCAGAAATATTCTTACACCACATAGAACAGACATACATACTAAACATAGACAACAATAAACACGCAGGCAACATCATGTATTGGCACAGATACGTAGATGACATACTAATACTATACAAAGGAAACAAAAGACAAATCCAAAACCTTCATCAACACATAAACAAAATACACCCAGAGCTACACTACGCATTAGATATTGAAAACAACAAATCTATAAATTTTCTAGACATCACAACAACAAAAGTAGACAACAAACACACGTTGAAAGTAAACAGATAACCCACAACAACAACAACAACAACAACACACATACACAACACATCCAACCACCCCACACAACACAAACAAGCTGCATTCCGAACAATGATACACAGACTACTCAACATACCAATGAACCAACAGGATTATAACGAAGAACTAAACAATCAAATACATAGAACTAGAAATCGGATACAACCCCAACATAATAGCCAACATAATACATAAGACAAAACAATACCACAATAAACAGAAGAACATAAACTAACACAAGAACACAAAAAATACATCACACCAGTGGCGGTTGGTGATATTTGTCATTGGGTGTGCAGTTAGGAAACAAGTAATAGGCCTAAAACAAACATAAACTTTGGTGCATAAATGTAATTACTAATTACCGTACATTTATATATATTATGGCGGGGTAGAAAATCCATTCTTCTCTCCTTTCTCTGAGCGAATCTGTCGATGACCCTCTCGTTGAAGTCACACATGTCACTAATCACTTGCTTTTCAATGGACAACATTGCCAAAGCCGTTAGTCTGTCTTCCCCCATGGTGCTACGTAGAAATGTTTTCACAATTTTTAATGTCGAGAAACATCTTTCCGCTTCACTGGTAGTCATGGGTATTGTCACTAGAACCTTCAAAAGTTTCACACTTTCGTTGAATGTAGGCTCCAAATTGTTTTCAATAATAAATTTCAATAAAACACTTGCACTGGAGGTGTTACTAAAGTCTTGACGCATGCAAATTATTTCTAACTCTGTTCGGAGTCTAGGTACATTAATGAATGGATAGGCTTTGTGGGTTTCGTTTACCAACGTTTCTGGAAACTCCTTGTTGTATTTGTTGAAGTTCTCTGTAACGAAAAGCTTAGTTGCCGTGAGATGCCCGGTAAATTTAAACCGATCTACAGCTTGAGTAATGACCGTGTCACATATTTCTTTCGCAGCAACTTTCCTCGTATCGGACGTTTCCACTTTCCGTTTCTTTTCTGATAGTGGATTTTCGTTGATCGTATCGATGCTATCTCTGACATGTTGGATGTTGTGCTGAAAATATGTGACTGCTTTATTCGCTGAAACAGAGTCTATTGCCTTTTCTGCAGTTGGTTATACAGAATATCCACATGAGGCATTATCAGATGAAACACTTTCAACCAAAAGAGAAAGACTGGCTGCTGGATTCGAAGAAGAAGCCCTCTTGCTTGAGTAATTGTACTCATTTGCTTGCTTTGTTCTTGTATTTCTTCAAGACAGTTTATCAGAGATTCCCTATGCTCATATACAGTTTCGACCAATCTTGATTTGAAGTTCCACCTTATGTTTGAAATGCCAGGAAATCTCTTGCCTACGATGTCATCAAGTACTCGTACACGTTGTGGTGAGTTGGAAAAAAAAGCTGGAATTTCATTGATATCAGCAAAAAGATCCTCACTCGAGTATTTTGACTCGTTGCTTGCGCCATAATTAAATTCAGTTTATGAGCATAGCAGTGGACGTAATGCGCGTAAGGATAGTCCTGCCTGATTAAAACGTGAACACCAGCATTTCCGCCGCTCATAACGCTAGCTCCGTCATAGCTTTGCGAAATTAGCTTGTTTTTGTCATGGATTACTTGCGACAAAACATCTTTAACATACTCTGACAGAGACACTGCATTACAATTATTCGGGTTCACAAAAGACCAAAATCGTTCCACAGACTTCCCATTGGATAAAAGATAACGCAACACTATCACCATTTGTGTTAGGGATGATACGTCCGTAGTTTCATCTGCTATGACTGATACATAGTCTGCTTTTCCTATTTCTTCCTTCACCTTCTCATGGTACACCTCCAACATGCACTGTAACAAGTCATTTTGTATGTCTTTTGAAGTGCCCTTAAACACAGTTGCTTCTTTCACGTGCTCTTTAAGTGCGGAATCCAACTCAGCTGTAAAGTTTATTAATCCGCGAAAAATTCCCGGATTTGCGGAACTGTCCCTTTCGTCGTGGCCACGTAGAGCTAACTCAAATGCACCACAAAACTTTATACAGTTTATTATTTGTGCTAGCACATACCTATTTCTACTAATTTGCATATTTTTCTGCTCAATATTTCTTCTGAACGCAGTGTCCAATTGTTGTCCAATGTTACTCCTACCGAGCATTTTTAAGTCCAATTCCGCATTCACGTGACATCTAGAATTTTCATGCTTAGTGGCTTTTTGTTTTAAATGACTAATATCTCCGAAACCAACTTTCGTCCAAGTACCGCTTACATCCTGGCCTCGCGCAAAAAGTAAACACGGGAAGCAATAGGAAAATTAGTTTCGTCACAACCACATATCCACTCATAAGTCGAGTAGACATTACAATTGAATTTTCTTTTAACTTCTTTTCCTTTCCACTTCGTTGTTTGAATTAGTTTAATATCTGGAACAGGCCTACCTCTCTCCTTTATTCTAAGCTTTTCTTCGATCGTGAGATTAAAGAAATTCACTACTTTGAGGTCTCGAACGCGGTTCATTTTTGCAATATCTAAACATAGTGACAATAAAGCTGGCCTGGCTGCAAAGTGCGAACTGTTTGAAATTGAAACGATCACAAGAGTCTAGGGTTCGTAAGCAATTCTGCTCCTCGCAATGCCGAATGAGGGCGGAAAGACACCTGCTATGCTGAACAGCTGAATGACAGCCGACAGCTATAAGCTGAATAATGACAGCCGTAAGAGAGGAAAAGGCAATACTGCTCGGAATGCCGTGCGGTCACGTGCTCACTGATGTAATGATATAGCTTTTATGTTAAAATATATCTTGAGGTAGGCCTAACTGAATTTTCGGTCATTGTATGTATTATAATTAAATATAAAGAAATCTAATTACAATTGAAGAGTCCACTGCAAGAATGATGGATGCCATTTGGAATACATTTTGCAGGAGAAGCAATTGAAAGTTTGAAATGCTTAGCGCTCAAAGCTTAACTGTGATTTTCCGACCATTACTGGACAATGACTATCAGTGTTAATGTCATATAACTCTGTATGTATATTCTATATGTCTTAAGCTATGCATTGACAGTCTTAGTTCATTTTCGACAAGAAAGTGACATCCATCATTCTTGCAGTGGACTCTTCAATTAAAATGTCAGTATTAAAAGAGCTCTGTTCTCTATACGTATGTAGAGAAAACAAAAATATTTATGGACCACAGAAAATCGTCCCCGCTTACCCCCAGCCCCGCGTAATACCGAATGACCAAGGAAAGGGACAACTGATTTTCGCTATGCTGGACAATTGAATAGTCCTTTGAGTTTGGCAGGTCATGTTTCGCGTCATGTGTTATTCTTATTGTCGTGTTTTCGAGCCTGTTGTAATTCTGTGGTGTTCAGACTGAGTATCATTGCTCATAAAAATAACATTCGTGTGATAGATGTGAATGCAGACTACAAGTTTGTGTATTATAATGTTATGAAATGTTACGCAACATGTTTCGTGCTTATGTTGCTTAGACTGAATTCTTCTTGCATATAGTAGGATAAGTGTCTTTTAGGGAATAATAGTGCTGGATTTAATTAATTTTGGAATGGTCATGAATGATAAAGAGTTAGCTGTTTCGTATTATCGTGCGTTTTGCTGCTTTAATAACAGAATAAACATGCCTAAACAGTTCAATTATTCGGAGTGTAATAAAGGCTTTGACTATAATAGAAGACATGTATCAAAAGCACATCCTCATGTTTTAAAGATAAACCAGAAGTCGTATGCTTATGAGTGTTCTGCATGTCAAAGAAAATTTAATCACAATAAAAATTTGAAATTCCACGAATGATTAGTTCATGGTACCGGCACACCTGAAAATGTTAAGGAAAGCAAATTGGCTTCCTCTACTACGGCTGTCGCTGTCATTCAGCATATCAGGTATAACATTCGTCTCTTTCCGCCCTCATTCGGCATTGCGAGGAGCAGAATTGCTTACGCTCCCTAGACTCTTGTGAAACGATTGAGAAACCGGAGTCGATCTACAGTATCGCAAACTTCTGTCTGCAGAAAGTTTCTAAACTTTTTTTTTTTAACAGTCCTGTATTTAAATGAAAAGTTTATATTTAATCATCTACTACATGACATCGAGTTGCTAAATTACAAACATACTTTATTTAAACCATCAACATAAGGATTACAGACATTTTATAAAGATGAAATATTACGACGTTCGCCAAGAAAGAAAGTTGATTTGATAGTATGTTTAAAAGGGAGAGACGAGAGAGCGCGAGAGAGCCATTGGGCTGAGTCGGCTGCGTACGCGCATTCGCATACCTCTTGGCGATCTCCTCTCCACGTATAAAGAAACACAATCCTCCCTTCTCACTCCTCGCCGCACCTTTCCGTCGTTCTGTAGCAAAATCAGGAGTTGTCTCTTGACGCCTGACAACAGCGCGATGCGACAGAGGCAAGAGTAAACGGCGGCAGATTTAAATTCGTTTCAAATTGTTTCTTGGTTCACATGCTCGAAATTTGAAAGATAAATGAACACTCAAACAACGTATTTTTAAAACTAAGTTTCTTAGGGTGTGCACTTGCGATCGTGCGAATACCCAGCCGCCGCCACTACATCACACTAGCGTACGACAACAAAAACTCACATAAAATTGCAACCCCATTCAAGACATTAAACTACAACATCGCATACAGAACAAATAACACTCTATAAAAACATCTCAACACACAATCAAACAAATACAATCAGACAGGCGTATACAAACTCAAATGCAACAACTACTACATAGGACAGACGGGCAGACCATTTCAAACACGTTACAAAGAACACATCACAGCCATAAAAAAAATTGCAAAACACCTCCACATATGCAGAACACATCACAAATGCAAACCACACCTACAGAGACATCAACACAGACATGGAAATACTGCACATCCCCTCAAAAAGACAGAAACTCAACACACTAGAACAATACGAAATATACAGACACACGAAAACACAACCCAACGATATTCTCAACACACAACTCAATTTCAAAACACACACACTCTTTGACTCTACACTACAAAAACACCCATATAGGAAACAGGAGGCGCCAAGACCAACAACGACCAGTTCCGAAAATGACCGAAAAATAGGTCGAAACATGTTAACAAGGTACGTTAATAATATTTAACACAAGATAGTTATTATCATACAAATACCAAGTGATACAATGTTAAAAGTTGTGTCATCAAGATGTATATATTTAATTTTTCATTTATTTATTTATTTATTTATTTATTTTTCTGCCGAAAATAATGAATTACGCATCTAGTGGAACAAATAAAGGCGGAGTTATGGGTGGCTATGTGGGTACTACCACCCAAACTTGTCACAACTCTTTTTTTTTTTCATTATTGTTAGAAAATATTGAAAAAAACTTTTTGATTTTGTTTATGATTAAGGTCCTGTGCTTAAATTGACGATTAAAGCCTTCGGATAATGTGTCTGGTCTTTAATATTTATTTTAAATTTCTGAATGTATAAGAATTTCTGTACCTCATTTGAGGAATGGATGCAGTGTAATGTTACTTTTGTAACAGCCTGTACTCCTGTGTTAGAAGTCTGCAGGTGTTCTGGCCTCCACTTGGAGATGTATGAATAACATACTGCACAACAATACAGAAACAATCTCGGTATAATATGTAAACTCAAAGACGAGATTAAATAGAATAGAGTTTATATTTCATATGATGTCGTCAGGAAGGTAAGCTCTATATAAAAAAAGTTTCTGTTATCATAGTTACAAAATTTTTATTGATGTATGACTGTTTTTCTCTATGAGAGCAAAAAAGAGAGATTGTTTTAAGTTATGCCCTGTTATAATTTGTAGTTGACCTACAGTCCAAGCCCTATACAACTCGGTCCAAAACATCGCGGATATGGATGTAACGCTGTGAGAAACACGCACCCCACCGAAAATACTTTTATTTAATGATCATATCCCGATATATTGTAGAACAGTAAAGCTATAAGGGGGGAGGTAGGTACGCGATGTCCACAATAACCCCGTTCTATGGGAATTCTTTAATTTTGCTTTCCATTCCCCCCCCTCCCCTCAGGAATCTGTACTCACCCCTCCTTGGGCAACAAAGTGGACATAATACTGAATGGCGCCAAAGTAAGTCATAGTGCATAAGATGAGCACAAGGTTTATGTGACCCATAAAAGTGTTCTGTGACTGTGATAGAACCTGCCTTACATTTAGATATGATCTAGGTATGATTATTGCATTGACTCACGAACAAGAAATACATGCGTGCTAGAACCAGAATCGGTTCTCCATTTCGTCACATATTGCAAGCCTATCTGTATAAGACTGTTCGGACATTTCTTCCAATTCAGATTAAATCCAACAATATGATAGGAACATAATCAGTTGTCATGCTTAATATGCCATGAAATCAGGACATTTTGATGCATGTGCAAATTATGTCGGGACGTTGGACGCAATGGTCAAAATCCTGCACTGTCCAGGAAAATACGGGACAGTTTGTAAGTCCACTATCCCTACGTATGAAAAAACAGTCATTGATTCTTGGGGTTTTACCGATAAGGTATGAGGTCTCACTATTAATTAGTATTAAAAAGCAAAAATAGAAGAATAATAATTATCCATAAAATAATAATTGCAAAGAGGAGTAAAACATGAAATCACTGGCATTCTGAACATCGATAATCTATCTGAACACTGCCCCCTTGAAAATACTTTATGAAGGCTTTGGTCAGCCGTGACCAATGTCGCCAACAGGGTGTTTTTGGCAGTGGCATATCTAAATGTTTTTGGTGTGAAGTTTTTCAGTCGTCTATAAAGATTCTTCAGATATGAACCCTTCCAATGAAATAGCCGAATTCGCACTATTTGAAATATGTAATATAGATCTTGAAACCCAGTGGGTTTAATGCTATATTCGTGGATTTTTAAGCGTTTAGTGTATTTCTGCAAATTGGTGTTGGCAACGCTGGCCCTAACTGTCTATAATATTTACTATAAATGGAAACATGCAACTGTTAAACGATTGTTATACATAAACTTACGCAATATGTCTTATTTCTCCGAAGAATATTTGGACCAGGGACATGCTCTGACACATGAGGTGAAAGTTGATAATGATCCGATGCCAATTTCATTACCAATGTTGAAAAATGACCCGGTGGTGAGTGGAGCGCAAGGAATGTGTTGTGTTTTTCTAGTGCTTATTTTGTATTTTGAATATCACAGACACACTCTTTATAACATTACTTGGTGTGCTTTTAGTGTATGATAGGGATAGAAGGAATCTGATGACAATATATTTTTTATTTGTTATGTTGTAGCGAAGTATAATGTTGATCTGGTTTTATATTTCAAATTTAAAAACGAAGTTACAGTTACACCTTATTCTTAACCTTTAAGTACTCGCCTGGTAGAAAGTTACATAAACACTCGCGTCGGGTCAATTTGACCCATTGACACAAACTAAGGTGTGGACGTGGATTCATGGCAAAATTATGGGGTAAATGAAATGTTTAATGTGAAGTAAATGAAATATGTATATTCTGAACTGTACATTATTTATATTTAACATAATAAAATACAATGAAATTTGTAAATCTCAACTTTAAAAAAGTGAAAATTATCTAAATACAATTAAATTTGTAAATCTCAACTAAAGAAAAGTGAAAACATGACTTTGAAATCTTATAACCATACTGTTTCTTTACGAGGTGCGATTGAAAAATTTTAATTTTAGGTTTATAATAATGGTACCTAAAGACTACTACAGTCCTCTTTTGGAGGAATATACAAACTCCTACTATTATCCTAGATTTGGAAACATTCTTGAAAAATGTTGACTGGGTTTGTAATAAAAAATCACTGTACCTAAAGGCTACTGTAGTGAATGCCCTTCAAAGGGGCTCATTCTGAATTATTACATCGATTCCTAAGATGTCACCGTAAACCAATAAGCACTGCTGGCTTCAGTCTTAAAACTTTTCAATCAGACGTTGTAAAACAAAACAGTGCTTCATTTCTAGGCTTATTCTCCACATATTGTGCAAACAACTTTGCAGTGAATTTTGCATACATGTCCCAATCAAGCAGCACGTCGTGTTGAATGATTATTATCATTTGTGCTAAGGCAGATATGATATCTCTTCCTTGTCTGAGATGCTGGTCCACTTCTTGTTTCTTGATTTTGTTGTTCTTTCTGTGGCACTTCATTGCCTCTCTCCGTTAGGAATATTTTTATTCTTGCCATGAGACTGCATGATACATGAGGATTACTCATTCTCCTGACAACGTTTCCATAAGAATTTCTTTAGCCAGGTTCTTCAAAATATTCTTCTTTGTATCTTCTCCCTGGTATTCATCTTATAATAAACAACATATGAGTTGAGTGCTGAAACATTTATGAAATGGAAGAACACTCCAGCGGCCACCTTCTTGTTCTACTTCCAACACAATAGTTGCTACACAATTGGTCGCATGAATCAACTTCAGCCTTGGTACAGTTATAAAACGTCCAATTTCTGGCTTTTGGAGGAACCTGTGTCTTCATCAATGACATCGTCAAGCTCAGAAGTTCCCCCACAGATTCACCATCGTCATCATCATTAGTGCATTACTGAGAATCGTATTCAACTCCCTTGCAATTTCTTTGTCTGTTACTAGTAATTCCTTCGACTTCGTCTTCTCTGCAATTTCTTCGTCTATTACTACTTTCTTTGACATTCTTTGAAAATAATAATAAAAAGAGCTACATATACAGCTGAAATGAACGCGGAAAATGTGAATAATATAATATAAAGCTTACATCAAATAATACTTACGCATACATAAAGAAATCTCCTCAGTTATTCACAAAATCTTCCTGTCTTTAGAAGAATGCACACACTCCCGTCGGGTCAAATCACATATAAACAGCTGTTGGGGCTAAATGATAAACTCAACAATGACTACAGCCAGACCGTTTCAAAGATTTCAACAATAGAAGAAATTACACACCACCGGCACTCTTCATATTACCTTCCAGCAAAGAAAACAGACGAAAGAAAAAACACTCGGGTCATATAGACCCGACGCGAGTACTTAAGGGTTAATGGTTGCCAAGCTACACATTCCCCCAATGTCGCTACTTGATATTATGCTTAAGGTCACGAATTCATTTTCATTTTATTCTCTTTATCTAAGACTATAAATAATTATTTGCTTTCAATTATTGTTAAGTCAAATATGGAAAAGGAGGGTAGGGGTGTTTGAGGATATGTTCTTTGTTTCAACCATATAAATTAGTTGGAATGCATAAAGAGCAACATACATTTCTCTAAAATGTAGTGTAATTGCATGAATAAAAGGTAAATTTAAAACAATGATTATGAGACACTTCAGACATATTTCACTTGCGAGTTAAGGTGTAATATTATTTTTGGTGTGAAAATTGCGTTCTTCGTTGTGTAATACCTGACTTTATTAGGATTAAATATTGCGAAATTCTTGTACAGTCATTAAATTTTATTCTCGATTCAATAATTTTCAGTTGCAGCGCACTGATATTTTGATATGTTGCAATTATGGGTTATGTTTACTGTACCAATATTCCACTATTCGCATTTATACATAATTATTAAGCATAAAGTTGCTTGTGATAACTTGTGAATGTAATTTGTCTCTACTTCAGTTCTATTTATTCGTTTCTTACGGTACTCCGATCTGAAGTCTGATTAATGTACTATGTTAGTAAACTAAACTAGCGCAGAAATAGTTCCTTTGTACTCATACTCCTTGCATATACGGATCTGTGACAGGTTAGGTTTGGTCAGTTTTGGCTTTTATTATGCCTTGCTTATACCATCACCGGCACCTCCAGAAAAATTATATTATAAATTCAACGATTTTTCACTTTCGAAATTGCAGGAGCTACCTCAGTGCTAGTTCCACTGCTTTATGAGTTCTGCCTTATTGACCTTCGGACACTTGACTATATTGAAAAACGGTAAGCTCACAGCGCTATTACTACAGCAACTAGATTTACAAACTCTCCAATGCCCTGCCTTTATATACGCAGGCCTATGTTATGTCATATGGCAATTGTAGCTTATTATTTATATTCCTATATTCGCAATTATACATTATATTAAGCATAATGTCATGTATGATACACCGCATATTCAATTTTTCTGCACATTAATACCACAATCGAGTATGTACTGAATTATTGTATTTATCTACTTCCTAAGAGACGAAGTAACACAATCGTACGTACAATAATTTCAAAAGTGTGGTATGGTAAATTTTCTATCTACATATAATGAAGGTAGCTGTGCTAAATTAAAATATCAATATAAATTCTTTTTATTAAACCTCAAAATAGCTTCCATTCTAAACTTAAAATGTTGATGCGAATAGATTATGTTAACATGGAAAATTCTTTCACATTAAAATAACACAGATTTGTAATTATTTCTGTATAAAATTATGCAATAAGAAGTAAACGGAACTTATGGACACATTACACTAAATAAAACTTATCAATGATACGCAATGAAGTTATAACATAATATTTCACTGAGCTCCATATACTTAAATTGAAAACCCGAACATATCTCATCGTCTGCTCGGGAAAGGGTCTGTACTTAGGCGATAGTAGCGATCCTGGTCAGCAACTATCTATGTCTGCATATTTATCAAGTATTGAGCTTCGCAACTGTATATACTAAACTGTGCTAACAGCATATAATAAATTGCTCAAGATATCTCCTGGTACTGCAGGACCGGACTTCCTTGGATCAGCAAGTGACTGGTTCAAAGGAGGAATATTTGAACAAGAGTCATGATCTCATTTCTGAGATAAAAGTTGAAGATCCAGTGGCTTCCTTTCCTGTAGTGAAACGTGAACCTGAGGTGAGTGCACCACAAAGAATGCACTATGTGTTCTTCTTCCAGTGTTTTTCTTGTGTTTTGTTTGTAATGGACACTGCCTCTTTACAACAATACTTGCAGCGCCTTTTAGTGTGTGACCGTGGCAGAACAATCTCGTTTCTGTTTGTTATTATTTATGTCTGGTTGCATTGTTGTCTCGTTTTTGTTTTAAATTCGAGAACGATATTGCTTGTTATACTCAGTCGTAATGGTTGCCATAGCTACAAATTCCCACAGTCTATTACTTTGATACTGTGTTGTACTTGATTTAATTTGTTTTTGCTTTCTCTATGACTTTGCCTAAATTCTCGGTATGTTTTGCCGTTTTAAAATGATGATTGATTTTGCTGTAGATGTATGCAGATATATTATCACCTGTCTTCATTTTTCTTTTAGGTATTTACGTCTGTGGGATGTTTCTTTTTTTGTAGCAAATTATGCTACCAGTATAGAAAACATATTTTGTAACTTTACAATATATTTCTGTGCTTATTTGGGTGAATTCCAGAAGGTGCTTTATATTTTGCAAAATGATCTGCTACATAGGGATAGGTACAGCATACATCAAAGTATTTTTTACTTATAATTGTTCTGTCAATGAAGTACATTCAACTTAAATATAGGTATAGAAACGTAAAGTTAAAAATTTCAGTTGACAAATTTTGAAATTATTAGAAATAGAAATAGAGGTTTTGAATTTACTTGAACTGATTGTGGGTGGATTCGAACTAGATACTAAACTAGGGAAAGGCGACGAATTTTCTAAGCATTTTTGTTGTCTAAGATGTAAGCATTATTTTCACAGGAAAGGAAAACCCGAGTACTGAATGCGTACTTGAAAAATGATGAAATTATACTGAAAGTAGCTTTGAAATTCAAGGGAATGCTTTTTCATCTCCTCGTCAGTAAGATTCAATGAATCAGAAGTATTTCGAAATTCTCCCACAGAGTGAAAAAAGGATGAATATAGTTTTCGCTCAGATGTTTTTTTTTTCATAATAAGCATCAATAAAATTATGTATTAAACTGTCTCTTATATCGTTTGCAATTTCTTATTATTTTATCTTATTTATTTGTTTATTTTTTCAAAGTAACTCAATTTATGGGTTTAACACAAAACAGTGTTGAAAATACGCTACAGTACATGCACAATAGTATATTATATGTAGGAATGGCCGTAATATGCACGATTTGCTTTTCGTATCATTACATACCTTCATAACTTGTCAGAATAATATTTCTGCATGAATAATTTGCATTCGCTTATGAATTCTGGCCCCATTCCTCATAATGTCAAGCTGATGCATGCAGATATATATACAGCAGCTTGTAACGTTAGAAGTCTCTTCTAATACTGTAATAATTGCTCATTTAATATGTCTCTTTGCATTGTAGGAACGGAATTTCTTGGATCATCATGTGACTGGTATAAAGGAGGAATATGTTAAGCAGAGCCATGATCTCGTATCAGAAGTAAAACATGAGAAAGATCCAGTGGCAATTTCGTTCACCATGGTGAAACGTGAACCTGAGGTGAGTGCAGCACAAGGAATGCACTGTGTTCATGTGTTTTGATTGTCAGATCCGCTACGTCTTTACAACAGTGTTTGCAGTGCCTTTTACTTTATGATGTCCACACCTGTGGAGTAACGGTCAGCGCGTCTGGCTGCGAAACCAGGTGGCCCGGGTTCGAATGCTTTTCGGGGCAAGTTATCTGGTTGAGGTTTTTTCCGGGGTTTTCCCTCAACCCAATACGAACAAATGCTGGATAACTTTCGGTGCTGGACCCCGGACTCATTTCACCAGCATTATCATCTTCATATCATTCAGACGCTAAATAACCTGAGATGTTGATACATCGTCGTAAAATAACCCAAAATAATAAAAAAAAAACTTTATGATAGAGACAGAAAACACTTATCACTATTTAGTGTTACTAGATATGTCATATTGCAGGCAACTAATTCTGGAGTGTTATCTCGGTTTGTTTTAGGGATGTAAACGTAATTGCTTGTTGCATAATCTATGGTGTTTGAGGACACTGCTTCTTTTTGTGTACTCTGTGTCGTTGTCTAAAATTCTTAATATATTTTACCGTTTCCAAGTAACAGATTTTGTTTTAGATGTATGTACATACATTACCTCGTGACTTGAATTTTTCATCTTTTGTTTTTTTAAGTATTTACGTAGTTGCAATGTATCCCTTGTAGAATATTGTCTTACGCATAGACATACGATATTTTGTAAGTTTACTATAAATTATATAGTTGATTTTGAGTGGATTGCAGAATAGGTTCTAAATTTTGCAAAATGTTGTGATAAATACATGCAGATACAGCATACATGAAACTGTTGTATATTTTATTTACCCTTAATCTGTAAGTGAACTGCAGTTAATTTTAGTACAGATAGAGAAACGTAAATTTTGAAACTTCATTTTGCCAATTTTAAAATCATTAGAAATAAACATTGTATTTCAATTTCCTTTACTTCTTATGACTAGACTACAACTTAGTTAAAATTCTCGGGAAAGGTATGAAGTTCACAAAATTGTTCAACCAATTTTCTATCCAACTTTTTCTCTACGATATAATAATCAATATTATCGTAGAAGTGGAAACTTTCTGTACTGGAGCTTTAGTATAATTGGATACTTAATGATTTTGCCTGGCAGAATTTATGGAATAAAGCTGGAAGAAAATGTAATGAGCATAGATGTACTATAGAAAGCGAACTTAACCGAATCATTATATACCTGGTAATGTAAAAATTTGAAGTCATACAATGACTTGGTATTAGACATTATCAGAAAAATGGGGATTGTACCAATTTCGATCAGAAGTGTGGAGTTGCAATTAACATGTCTGACCGTGAGACTAGCAAACCGGTGTCGAGATACAGGTTGGGACAAGTTACCTGTTTGAAGTTTTTTTCGGGTATTACCCCTTAACCCATTGAGAGAAAATGCTGGTTAACTTTCGACACTAACCGTAGACACATTTCGCTGGCATTATCACATTCACTTTACTGAGACTCTGGATAACCATTGCAGTTGTTAAATTGTTGTAAACCACTTACAAAATCCACCAAATTGGAAACTAGAAATTATAGAATAATCGTTCATAGAAAATGTCTTCTATTGTAAGTGGTCAAACAGTTACTCTATAACAGTCATTTTCCACCAGCATGGCTGTGCGTACTCAAGTGATGCATTGGTGTGCGACAGAATCTCAAATATGGCACAAGTCAACATTCAGTGAACAATGTGTGTGTGTAAAAGCAACAGAGAAGAGAATGACAGATTCGCATCTAGGATGGACAGATTAGTCAAGTGCCAACCTTAAAATCTGTCGTACTTCACTTGTTTTTATAAAAGTAATGTTTCCTGTATTAGATATCTTATCAAAACATGTAATAATATTATATCTTTCCGTATCTTCTAAATATGAAGTTAAGAAAACATTCATAATACGGTATGTTTGACACTGATATTGCATTGGAATAATTTTTCACATTAAATTTTGCATTTCTATCATAAACTTATAAAAAAATAAAAATAAAAAATGTGTGTTAGTTCAGTTTCCTGAATAATATTTATTTTGATACTGTTCTCAACATCTTTTGCGCCTTTTCACCATTGAGAATTTTATCATTCCTCCGTATGTCGACTAAAAATAAGTCATATAAGTTTTAAAATATTTTATTTTATATATTAATGCATATACATTTATCTTAATTATTTGGATTTTATAGTACCGTTACTCGTTCCCTTCTAAAACTCTCAAAATTCCTCTTCTGCTTGGGGATGAGGTTTAGATTATATGACTGTCCTGCAGGATTTTATATTACACCTTTGTGTGCCACGTGTTGAAAAAGGTTCTAGAACGCAGATCTACGAAAAATTTCCCCCAAGAATTGTATTCTATGAACTAAAATTCTACTAGGCCTGATATGATTTAAAAGCAGTTCTGAGGCATCTAATTTCGATGCGCTTTTCTTAATGGTAATTATGCTATCTTATGGTTTTATTTGCTTTGTATTTCTAGGAAATGCAGACTGACTCGGACGTAGTGAATGAGGACCCAAGTGAGGAAGTTAAAGCAGAGGACAACGAGGTTTTGACGGAAAGGTGAGTGTGGTGTGCGAGTCTTCACGTAGAGTTCATTGTGTTTGAAGTGTCTGTTAACTTGACTGTTTAGAAGCAGATTCAGAAGAACTGTCTGCCAGAATCATCCAGCAATAATCAGTCATCACATTCACACTGCACTTCCCTTGGTATCTGGTTACCATAATGTACTGTTAAAACATTTCTTCATGTTCTTCACTAAAAATGCGTAGATTTTCAGGAAAGTAATATAGATGGACATGCAAGTAGTGCACCTTTACACTCATATTCCAGCCCCAGGTAATGAAGCCCTCCGACTTAATATCTACAGTTTGTTTACAATTGAAGTTTTTATATTTCCCTAGAAAATTATGTACTACGGTTCTACTTTGAGTCCAATCCAAGCATTCTTCTGCAAAGCGTTAATCACAGTTGCAAAGTAACTGTGTAACATTAATTTGCCAGTTTTATTTAATTGTTTATTTATTTATCTTTTACTCATTGATTGATTGATTATTTATTTATTTATTTACTTATTATTTACGTACTTATTTACTTACTTATTTACTCACTTACTTATCTACTTACTTATTTACTTATTTCATTTTTATTTATTTATTTAATTATTCATTTATTTACTTATTAATTACTTCTTTATTTACTAGCTTATTTACTTATTTATTTTCTTATTTATTCGCTTACTTATTTACTTGTTTCCTGATTTATTTATTTATTTATATATTTATCTATTTATTTACTTATTTACTTGTTAATTACTCTTTTATTTACTTGCATATTTACTTATATATTTATTTATTTATTTAATTTTTTTATTTACATATTTATTTATTTACTTATTTATTTATTTATATATTTAATGATTTATTTATTTACTTACTTATTGACTTATTTATTTATTTATTTATTTATTTACTTTTTTATTTACTTACTCATTTATTTATTTATTTATTTATTTATTCATTTAATTATAAATTTATTTATGTACTTTTTACATATTTATTTATTTACTTATTTATTTATTTAGTTATTTATTTATTCATTCATTCATTTATTTTGCTGTAGTTAAGGTCAGCATTCTTTCACTACCATAACACCAGATATACACCGTATTACAATAATACATATAATTGTACTTGAACAACGTTGTTTCACCAATTTATGATTTCTTTCTGTTTGGCCACTGTTGCCTCTTCTAGTTGGTAGACATGTTGGTGTTGTTATTAACTGATGCATGGTTCTTAGCTGTAAAGCCATTAACTCTCCTACTCTCCAATATTTCTCACACATAGTGAGTTTAGAGCAGTGCTGTCACGAAATCAGCACAGCAACTTATGATTTTGAAGTTACAGGATAGCCGCGTGATTCTCTGTAACAGACTGCATATAACTGTATGACTACTCAGTGTTCAGGCACGGATGTTTATGTTATTAATGCCTGAGATACGTCATGCACAATAATAATCACCAGTAAAATAAGTGTAATGAATTTATATAACATCTTCTACAAAAGACAAAGAAATAAGCCATTAACATTATTTAAAAATTGGAATATATCTGATATGGATTTAATATTTTATGACTATTTGTTTACAAACTAACAGTACCTTATGTTAAATAAGATAGGATATTCTTCTAGGCAAAAATATAATTTATTGTACTTGAATTATATTGTGTCACGAAACATTGGAACACTGAACCATATACTGGCACGTGAATACATAGATACCCGACCCTACTAATCTATACTGAACTATAATTTGTTGGTGTAAATGTGGCTTCTGTAGTTATTACTTCTTTGAACAAATGGCGAAGATAAAAGTCGGTGTTGTAAACCGTACCGGACAAATAATACCGCATTATAGAAATCAATACTTTATCCCACTCTACTGATTGCAAAACTACATTGGGCTTAGCGTGATACCGCAGATATTGTCAGTTATGATAATAATTTCTGCTTGAACTACGTCATTTTCCCTGACACTTTGTAAGCGCCCCAATAATGGTGAAACCTTTTGAGACTGAGGGATACTGTTTCATAGTTTGTTTGGTTTTTTGCATACTTAGCTTCTGACTTATTCTGTGAGTAAAAAATTCGCTTACATGATCATAAAATCGAAGGTCAGATGTCTTTGAACGTCAGTGTACAAATTGAACAACAAGGAAAGCTAGTTACTTCCTAAGCTTTTACTTGATTGATTGATTCATTCATTCATTTATTTTATTCCATAGATCTTACATGAGCAATGAAGCTTTAAGATGTGGAACATGTCAACATTTTACAATATTACAATTACAATTTTTACAAATTATTATAGTTCTACAGTTTAGTAATTTTCTACAATTTTTACAATTTTGTACAATTTTTTTACATTTTTTTACATTTTGGCGAGATGTAGTGAGATGAGATGAGGTCCGAGGATTCGCCAAAATATTACCCGGCATTTGCCTTTTCGGTGGGGAAACCTCGGAAAAACCCAACCAGGTAATCAAATCAAAGGGGGTAATCAAATCAAAGGGGTTGATGCCAAGGACTCGCCATAGACCATCCGGCTTCAGTCCCACGGCTGGGGAATACTCCGAAGAAACCAAAGTCCAAAGGGGATCCAACCCAAGCCCGAACGCAGCTCCGGATCAGTAGCCCAGCGAGTCTGCCGACTGAGCTACATCGATGGCTCTACTAAAAGTATACAATACATAGCCGAATCAGATTATTAAATTTACAAACGCAAACGATCATTCATAAGTTGAGCTATATTATAATACAAAACTATTTAATTAAATTTAAGGCATAAACAATTCAACCAGTTGTGATATACAGAAATTGATAATACATATCATGCAAACTACTTCAAATTACAAACACAAACAATTTATCGGTAGAGCTATATATATTACTATTCAATTTAAAGCATATACAATTCATCGGCCAAAACTATACAAATATATACAATACAAAGTAACATACTTTCATTAAACTATACAAATTTGTGCAATTAATATCAAGTAGATTAATTCAATTTATAATCATAAACAATTCATCAGTTGAGCTATACATATTACCATTCAATTTACAGTAGGTCTATATACAATTCATCAGTAGAGCTACACAGACTAGTAATCATTTTGAGAACATATACAATTCATCAGCCAAACTATACAAACATATACAATCAAATTAGTTCAATTTACAAACTTAGATTAATTCAATTTATAAGCTTAAGCAATTCATCAGTTGACCTATACAGTATACTATTCAATTTACAGTACATACAATTCATCAGTTATGCTAAACAAAAATACAATACATAGTAAACAGATTAAGTCAATATAAAAACATATTTTAGTTGAGCTATATAAAATTGTACATGTCATTTAAGTAGAATAATTCAATTCACAAGCATAAACAATTCATCAATTGTGTAGAAGGTATGAGTTTGTAGAAATTTGGTTAATTCTTTTCTGAACCTTTTCTCGTTGTTCTTCAAATCTTTAAGATAATTAGGCAGTGCATTGAAGACTGTTATACATGAATAGCGAACTCTTTTTTTAAAACAGCTTAGACTAACAGAGGGTAGATGAAGATCTGATTTATGTCTTGTATTAAAATGATGAATGTCTTGATTAATACTGAATTTATCTTGGTTCTTAATATACAGCATCATTAGGGAAAGAATGTATTCACAAGGTAAAGTCAAGATTTCTAAGTTTCGGAAAATATTTTTACATGAGGTCCTTTTATGCACACCGGCCATTATTCTTATAGCTTTCTTTTGTAAAACAAAAACGTGTTTAGCTTCAGACGAGTTACCCCAGAATATTAATCCATATTTCATTACAAGTGAAAATATGCAAAGTATGACATTTTAAGTAAGTTTATATCACCAATAGTAGATAAGGATCTTAATGCATAACAGGCAGAGCTCAATTTACGAGTAATACATTCTATATGCGTTTTCCAATTCAAGTGATTATCCAATTCTAAACCAAGAAACTTTGTGCTTATAGATTCTTTGAGATGAGTTCCATATAATGGAATACCGGTACTGTAGGAAACCTGAGCACTATTGTGTGTACTAAATTTGACTGCACTGGTTTTATCAACATTAAGTGCTAGTTTATTTGCATGGAACCATTCATTCATTAGATTCAGCACTGTATTAGAAGTCTTTATAAAATGATCGTATTGTTTGCTTGAAATAATTACACTTGTATCATCTGTTGTTGCTTGTTTGTTGCAATTGCAATCTGTACTCTCAATGTTGAAACACGTTTTCTTATATCACAAGAGTCATTTTTGTCACTTGAAGGACCTGCTGCAGACGCTTTCATATTTAACGAATATTTTTGGATATAACATTCTCTATATCAGGCAATATTACGTTAGCATTTGCAGTCCATAAAATTGAACAGCAATAAATTATTCTTTGTTAATCGAAGTTTGTTAAGTTTCGTGGATGAAAAAACTGGTTACAGCTATACCTACTGCCGAACATTGATATTGCTTCTGAAATAATTTTTATTTTATTATTTAAAATAAGCAGTGAAAATTGAAGTAATTGAGGATATTGTGATGATGCCTCCAATGCTCTTTACTCTTTAGTGTGTAGTCGAGTGATGCACTTGGTTAAATTTGTACTTTCCTAAGAGTCTAGCACAAAACTGCAGGTAGAAGATGGATATCAGAGGACGGTAAGGTTAGAGATAATACCAATTCAAATTTTCTCATGAAGACGCTTGCTAGGAAATGGAATCAGTAATGTTCGACTCAGAATTTTCCTGATTTTAAATTCATAAAATTAAAAACTAAAAGGGTCTTTATATATATATCACAATAGTGAGAGCTAGAAAAGTTATTGGGCATTTGCAATCCCTAAATTCGAAATAATCGCATTATTTAGCCCACTCAAAGACAGGGGACTTTGAACAGAGAGGTTCATAAAAAAAAAACCTGACAACAATTGACTAACGTGGCGTAATCCTTATTAAATTTATTGTACAGGTGAAGTCCAAATAGTTGAGATATTTTGATACTTCCTGAGTTACTCATAAATTAATTACAAGCTTGTATCTCTAATCGTAATTCACCTTGTCATGAAATAGCTTTTTTTTTAATATTCAGTAATTGAATGTATATTTGTTGGGACTGTTTCATAGACTGATAGTATATTTACTTCAGGATTGCAGCTACGAATGAGAGGACTGTATCATCAGAATTGGACAGACTTTCTCTTGAAGAGAACGAGACTGTGTGCGAGATTCCCAAGAATTCAGATTCCACCGCAAAACCCGTGCGGACTCGTGAAAGTGAGAAGCAAATGGAATTAGAATCGTCTAAAACATGTTTCCCGTCTGCGGAAAAAGTGAACCGCCATTTATCCACGGACGCAGGCAAGAAACCTTTCAAATGCGATGTCTGTGGCAAGTGTTTTTCGCAGTCTAGTAATCTGAGAATCCATAAACGCCTTCACTCAGGCGAGAAACCTTTCAAATGTGATCTTTGTTCTAAGTATTTCTGGCGTTCTAGTCATTTGAAAGAGCATACGCTACTACACACAGGGAGAAACCTTTCAAATGTGATGTTTGTGGTAAGGGTTTCCTTCGCTCCGGTCACTTGAAAGAGCATTCACGACTACACCCAGGCGAGAAACCTTCAGATGTGATATTTGTGGTAAGTGGTTACTTCGCTTCGATTCCTTGAAACACCATTTACGACTACACACAGGCGACAAACCTTTCAAATGCGAAGTTTGTGGTAAGTGTTTTTGCAGTACAATCGTGTAAGAAGCCATGAACGCATTCACACAGGCGAGAAACCTTACAAGTGCGAAGTTTGTGGCAGGTGTTTTTCGCATTCTACTAATCTAAAAACCATGAACGCCTTCACTCAGGCGAGAAACCTTACAAATGTGATGTTTGTGCTAAGTCTTTCCCGCGCTTCGGTGATTTGAAAATGCATATACAACGGCACACAGGCGAGAATCTTTTCAAATGTGATGTTTGTGGTAAGGGTTTCTCTCGCTCCGTCGGCTTGAAACAGCATTTACAACTACATACAGATGAGAAACTTTTCAAATGTGATGTTTGTGGTAAGGGTTCCTCGTGCTCCAGTCACTTGAAACAGCATTTACAACTACACACACAGGCGAGAAACCTTTCAAATGTGATGATTGTGGTAAGTCTTTCTCTCTCTTCAATTACTTGAAACTGCATTTACGCATACACACAGGCGAGAAACCTTTCAAATGTGATGTTTGTGGTAGGGATTTCTCAATATCTACTAGCTTAAAGAGACGTTTACGCCGGCACACCGGCGAGAAGCCTTCAAATGTGATTTTTGTGGTAAGGATTTCTCAATATCTACTAGCTTAAAGAGACATCTACGCCGGCACACAGGCGAGAAGCCTTTCAAATGTCAAGTTTGTGGTATGTGTTTCTCAGATTCCTATAACCTAAGAAACCATGATCTCCGGCACACAGGCCAGAAACCTTTCAAATGTGATGTTTGTGGTAAGTGTTTCTTGCGCTCCTATCATTTGAAAGTGCATTTACGAATACACACAGGGGACAAACCTTTCATATGTGATGTTTGTGGTAAGTGCTTCTCGCGCTCCTATACCTTGAAAGTGCATGAGCGCGTGCACACAGGCTAGAAACGTTTCACAAGTGATGTGTGATAAGGGTTTTCGCAATCGAATATTCCAAGAACTCATGAACGTCTTCACTCGGCAGAGAAGTCTTTCAATTTTGATGTTTCTGGTAAGTGTTTCTCGCGCTATTCTTACTTGAAAATTCAGTTATGATTTCACACAGACGATAAACCTTTCAAATGTTAAGTTTGTGGTACGTGTTTCTCACAATCGACTGAATTGAGAAACCATGTTCGCCAGCACACAGGCAAAAAATCTTTCAAATAATAAATTCTTGTTTAGTGTTTTTCAGATTCGACTATCCTAAGAAACAATGAACGGCAGGGTACAGGCGAGAAACTTTTTCAAATGTATCTTCGTGTTGAGTGACGTCAATTGTTTCTGTAGTAATTGTAGTTTAACTAATCATGTGCTCAAGTCTGTAGTTCATAACCTTTTGTAATACGATTTTTGTAGTAAATGTTTCTTCGCTCAGGTAGCCTAAGAAGCAATGAACACCTTTACGTGAGAAGCTTTTGAAGTCTGTTCTCTGAAAGGTGTTTCTTTAGGAAGACTATGTTAAATATGATTTCAAATGCACCGACGAAATGACTTGGTAATGCGGTGTTTGTGGAATGTGTTTGTCAATGTCCTGTAAGTTAAATTGTTGGGCTTGGTTCACAATAAACCGGCATCGAAACCTGAAATATTGTTTAAATATATATATAATGAAAGGTGAGCATTCGTAATTAAGCAGAAATTTGCAGGAAACTCGAACGTTAATTCTCTCTTTTGTCAACAGTAATCTCAATCAAAACTCGATTGGGATTTAATTGACCATTACACGATTAGGAGACAGTATATAAAGATTAGAAGTAACGAAGTACTCCAATACAATAAAATATTCATTGACTTACGAAAATACAACTGTCTTTATATGTATTACTGTACCATCTCAACATTACAAATATTTCGCTAGATGCATGCTAGATGGCAGTAGTGAGTTATAATTACTGGCAATGCCTTCTCGTCGAGAAGTTCTGGATCTATATCACGATGGCAGTGTTACTAGTGAAGAAGGCTTTGTTGATTCAATTTCATTTTTATTAAAATAGTTGCATTCCACATCAGTTATCCGAATCCCAGTAATCAACGTCACTTGACAGATGATTTTCAATAAATCTTAATTTTAAACAATCTCTGATACGTGACTATCCATAATGTCATATAGCAGAAGCTATAACATAACCTAATAATACACACAAGTGTTAGAAAAGTTTTAATTAACGACGATGATATAAAAATATACATGAATTATTTTAAATGGAACGTACAATTTTTAAATTTGAATGTGGTTGGTGGTTCAATTGATGTTATATTGGACGTGTGCGTAATGGAATTGGAACTTGCTAATGTAGGCCTACATGGTGTATTCAACTTATTCAGGATTTCCTAATGGTGCTCTTCATTTATTTGTAAATAGGATTTCAGAGAATGCATAGGTGTGATCAGTGATTTTTATTAATTCTTGTTCTTGAATGCCAATTGCGAGTCATATTTGAAACTGCTGTGCAACGACTGGAGAGGTTTGTAATTTCCTTTCTCTCTCTCTCTTTTTTTTTTTTTTTGACTTCCAAACTAGCGCAGTTTCAAATGTTGGCAAACAAAGAAACAAATGCTAGGGACGCGATAAAATTGTGCGATAAGCAGCCATGATTGGTTGTAATACGTCCTTTCGTACTCTATGTATGGAGGAAAATTGATCGTGTTAAATGGACACAAAGAATAAGAAATAAGCTGTGTTGGAAATAATGAGTGAAGAAAGAATGATACTGAAATTGAAGAGGTAAAGGAATTGGTTGGGTCACTGGCTGAGAAGAAACTGCCTAGTGATGGATATACTGGAAATAATCGTAAATCGGAGATGAGTTGGGGCAGAAGAAGATATCAGACGATAAACGACATTAACAATATTGATCTATGTGGAGAGAAAGAGGAAGGCAGTAAATGCCTTTGTCTTGTGATAATTTTGGAATGTGTTTCATGTGTAAAGATAAGCTCAAAAGACTATCTGGTTACACGTGGATCGGCTTTAATATAATGTGCAAATTTTTTATGTACAATTGGACGTTTTAGTACACAAATACAATGAGGATTATTCTTCTACGTACCGCATCATTGCTGTTGCTGTTTGGGGAATTATGGTTGCTGTGAGTAATTGAGTATTTTTATTTATAATATTAGTTGTCGTATGCATATTAAGCAATTTGTTCTCAGATGTTGTTTAGTCCTCTGCCTGAAAGATATTGAAAAGTTCATTACGTCACTTTTTCTTGCCATACAATTGGAGGAAAAAATATTTACGTAAAATAGAATTTTAGGCATTAAAACATTAAGAGTACATCTTCACTGTTCCTACCAAATTTTGTATTAGGTTATATTTCCATTGTTTTTCTCATAGAATTGTTACTTAGTGTTTCAATAAATTCTTTTACATACTTGGTATGGATAAAAAGAATGCAGTTGATGATTTTCAATTTGTTGCAATAATCAATAAACACGTTATACACACACAATTCATCTGTCATTTATCCAAATTCACCTCTTTATTTACGAACACACTTGAAAAAGTTCAGCTTGTCAGCTACTGCAGTACAGATGTTTTCAACCAGAAATTCTATCAAAACGCTCAAGCATCGCTTCACTCTTTACTTGACGTGTGCTAAAATAAAATATCATTAGGCTCTACTTACATTTCTGCTATAAATTGCCTCTTTATTAAAGTTCATCCATGTCTCAATGTATTATGAACTTAAACGAAATAGAATTCACTTCTTAGATTTTGTATTATTGTACATTAGGAATATGTAGCACATATATTGCTTTCTCGTGTTAATTAACTAGTCAAAAAGGGAAATCTAATTAATTAACACGTGAAAACATTATAGGTATATACAGAAGATATATTATAAATTGTTAGAAAGCACACTAATTAGTGATCAATTTAGGATAAACTGTAATAAAGATAATAGCAAACTAATGAATTCAGTTCTACTATATACCGATAATAATAAAGTCATTTGTTAATACTTTTGGAAGTATTTGATGTTAATTTATTGTGCGTAAATATAATTTTTAAGGGTTTGTTCACGAACGAATTCGTAGAATAATAATAATCGAATCCCGGCATATTTAAACATAATTTAGATATCCTATTTAATATAAAGTAATCTTTAGAATAAAATAAGTACCTGGAAAAGAGAGAAGTAGAGCAAGGTATGTATGGAAGAAAGTGTAGTGCAAGGTTGGAGAAAAGAAAGCTGCGGTAGCACCCGATTAAATTGATATTTTATGGTACTGTCATCGCAGATGACGTCGTATAGGTATCGCGTCATCGATCTTCTATCGGTAGGCTTGCCAACTTTCGTAAGTAAAAATTAGGGACCCAAACCTTACTAACAATTTTGTTGAACTAATTATTTCCACCTATCAGTAGAAAAATAGAAATATAAAAAATTACAAAAATCACAAGACAAATTGAATAGCAATATAAGTTCTTGATATGTTAAACTTCTTAGAAACTAGGAATCCATTATATTGATGTAATTACTTACTTACAAATGGCTTTTGAGGAACCCGCAGGTTCATTGCCCCTTCTCACATAAGCCAGGCTTTGATCCCTATGCTGTGCAAGATTAACCAAATCTATCATCATACCCCGCTTCCCTCAAATCCATTTTAATATTATCCTCCCATCTACCTGTCGGCCTCCCCAAAGGTCTCTTTCCCTCCGGTTTCACAACTAACACTCTGTATGCATTTCCGGATTCGTCCGTACGTGCTACATGCCATGCCCTTCTCAAACGTCTGGATTTAATGTTCCTGATTATGTCAAGTGAAGAATATAATGCATGCAGTTCTGCGTTGTGTAACTTTCTTCATTCTCATGTAAATTCATCTCTTGTTGTGTTGTCGTTTCTGTTTGTTATTATTTATGTCTTGTTGCATTGATGTCTCGTTTTTGTTTTAAATTCGGCACCGAACTTGCTTATTACACTCAGTCGTAATGGTTGCCATAGCTACAAATTCCCATTGTCTATTATTTTGATACTGTGTTGTACTTGACTTGATTTGTTTTTGTTTTCTCTATGTCTTTGTCTAAAATACTCGATACGTTTTGCCGTTTTAAAATTATAATTGGTTTTGCTGTAGATGTTTGCAGAAATATTATCACTTGTCTTCATTTTTCTTTTAGGTATTTACGTCTCTGGGATATTTCTTTTTTAGAAAATTATGCTGCCTGTATGGAAAATATATTTTATAACTTTACAGTAAATTGTGGGGCTTATTTGTGTGAATTTCAGAAGGTGCTCTAAATTTTTGCAAAATATTCTGATACATACGGATAGGTACAGCATATATCGAAGTATTATTTATTTTACTTATCTTTGTTCTGTCAATGAAGTGCATTCAACTTAAATATAGGTAGAGAAACGTAAAGTTAAAAATTGACAAATTTGGAAATTATTAGAAATTGAGGTTTAATGTATTTTTCCTTCAGATGTTTTTTTTTTTCACAATAAGCATCAATAAAATTATGTATTAAAGTGTCTCTTATATCGTTTGCAATTTAAGTTCATATTGACTTGTATATAGATAGGAGCATACATTGCATGTTTTTTAACATATCCGCCATGTTGCTTTTTAATCATGCCTGCTATTTAACTTTGAACTAACTTCAATTTCTGGTCTTGACAAAAGAGATATTTGTTTTTTTTCAGCGCTCCTATCATGTGTTATGTAATATTGTTTATTTAACAGAGTTTAGATAACATTTATAACAAATTCGGATAAATACACATAATGTACATAGTTGTCCTCACAATAATAATGTATTGATGGACACTAACCATGAGTATCAATTCACATAACAGAGTATAAGTAATGTGGGAAGAAATGATAACAGTTTTGACTAGAGTGTATTGTGGATGTTGAGTATTTGGTGGCCGGTATAAAGCTGTAAAGTTTATGTAAAGAAATACTGAAATTAGTTTTAGCTTTACTAACGAAATAATTTTATTCTTGCAATGAAAGAGATGTGTTTGCCAAAGAAATAGATTAGATGGAAATGTAGTGAATACAGAGAATGTAGGATTAAAAGTGATTTAGATGAATGTAAGAAAACTATCAGTTGTTGTAATTTTTATTTCTATTCTTGTGCTGACCATTTTATTAATTTGGTGTTGGAGGTTTGTATGGATAGCAGTGCATGGAATCCGCCATGACTGTGACAAATAGAAGCGACAGCAATTTAAGAGTTAATTGAATGATAAATAAATAATTTTTATTTGTTAGTCAACTGTCCGAAGACAGGTTTGAACCTCATAACTGATACCATTAAGACATCATTCTTAAAGCAATTAACTCAGAATATAATCGGGTAGGATGATCAGTTGCTTTCCCACGAATAAAGAATCAGTAGATTTTATTTGAAATTGAAGGCATGTTGAATGGAAAATTTTTAGGTGTTGTCACATTTTTTGTTAATTTATGGTAGCGGTTTATGAAGTGGATTACATCTAATCCGTCACGATCTTACTTTTGACATGATAAAATACGTAAATACCAAATGATGTTTCTGTTCACACCATACTTTTGATGGGCAGAAATTATGGAACAAAACATTATTATCGGCATATGCACAGGAATTAAATCAACAAAATGAATATCGATGTTAGCTGCTGATATAATAAGCTCAGAAATGGATCAAAAGCAGGCAGTGATTTTTTATCACAGTTTCCCTTCGTACATAAGTATTTTCTAGCCATCTGGTGCAGTCAACGAAAGTCTTATTGTTTTATTTTATTTATTTATTCATTCATTCATTCATTCATTCATTCATTCATTCATTCATTCATTCATTCATTCATTCATTCATTCATTTATTTATTTATTGTTTCGCAGACCAACTCCAATTTTGGGTTTAACAAAAACAGTGTTGAAAATATGCTACAATATATGCACAATAGTATATTATATGCAGAAATGGCCGTAATATGCACGATTTGCTTTTCGTACTATTAGAGACCTTCATAACATGTCTAAATAATGTTTCTGCATGAAATATTTGCATTCGCATATGAATTCTGGCCCCATTCCTCATAATGTCAAGCTGTTGCATGCAGATATATAGACAGCAGCTTGTAACGTTAGAAGTCGTCTTCTAAGACCCTGTAATAAGTTGCTCTTTCAAGATGTCTCTTTGTATTGCAGGAACGGAATTTGTTGGATCATCATGTGACTGGTATAAAAGAGGAATATGTGAACCAGAGCCATGATCTCGTATCAGAGGTAAAATGTGAGAAAGATCCAGTGGCAATTTCGTTCCCCGTGGTGAAACGTGAACGAGAGGTAAGTGCAGCACAAGGAGTGGACTTTGTGTTGTTCTTCAGTGTTTTTCTTGTGTTTTGATTGTCAGCTCCTCTATCTCTTTACAACAGTGTTTGCAGTGCCTTTTACTTTAAGATAGAGACAGAAAAACACTTATCACTATTTAGTGTTACGAGATATGTCATATTGCAGGGAACTAATTCTGGAGTAGTATCTCGGTTTGTTTTAGATATGAAAACGTAATTGCTTGTTGCATAATCTATGGTGTTTGAGGACACTGCTTCTTTTTGTGTACTCTGTGTCGTTGTCTAAAATCCTTAATACCTTTTATCGTTTACAAGTAACAGATTTTGTTTTAGATGAATGTACATACATTATCTCGTGACTTCATTTTTTTTCCAACTTTTGTTTTTAAGTATATACGTAGTTGCAATGTATCTTTTGTAGAATATTATCTTACGCATAGAGAGAAGATATTTTGTAACTATACGATAAATTATATAGTTGATTTGACTGGATTTTAGAATAGGTTCTAAATTTTGCAAAATGTTGTGATATATACATGCAGATACAGCATACATGAAATTGTTGTATATTTTATTAACTCTTAATCTGTCAGTGAACTGCATTTAATTTTAGTACAGGTAGAGAAACTTAAAATTAGGAATCTTCATTTTTCCAATTTTAAATTACTAGAAATAAACATTGTATTTGAATTTCCTTTACTTTTTATGACTACATTGCAACTCAGTTAAAATTCTCGGGAAAGTTCACAAAATTGTTCAACGAATATTCTAACCGATTTTTTTCTCTACGAAATAATAACACTGGTCAACAAAAATTAAACTTTTGTCTGTTATATGGGAAACAATGGGTGATTCTAAGTGACCTTTTTGAGCAGATTTCAAATCTTTTTACAGAACTTTTCCATCACGCAGGGTTTTAGAGTAATCACATGAAAAACAATTTTCGTATCTATACATTATAGTATTACGATATCTTAGCTGAAATTACATTTATTGACCTAAAATGTATGTGAATCATATTTTCGGTTGTACTTTACTTGAGGAACATCTCTTTTCAGTATCCAACAATAGTCTGCCAACATATTTGGACATCATTTACCCTGGTAGCGCCTTTCCATTTCCACAATATCCTGGTGAAAATGCTTCCCGTGTTCGTCGCTCACAGCCTTAGGTTTTCAGGAAAGAAATCGAGATGGGATGCAGAAAATGTATTTTTTAAGACATATTACATCCCATGATCTTGTAGTTCTCAATCATCTCACTGAGAAATTCTCTATAGTTCGCAGACCTGAAGTTTCCTATAAAGTTCGTGAAAACATTTTTGAAATGCACCCATGGAGCTGTTTCTTGCATATTTAACTGGTTTTCAAATTGCGTATCTTTCATCAGTTCCCTTATTTGAGGTCAACAAATATTCCTTCTTTTAGTTCAGCTTCACAATCTTAATTTGATTTGCAGTGGAGGCAATAAGTGTTTTCAGAACTTACAAGTGGATGGTGAAGAACATTATCTTGTCCTGGATTAAAGTGATTCTCTCTTTGGGCAGTTCTTTTTTATATAATGATTACTTTTATCTGTGCTATCCAACTTGCACAAGTAGCAGCAAATTTAGTATAGCCAAGCTGTAACCCAAGTGAGATAGCTATTACTGTCAAATTCCCACATATCTGCCAAGAAAAATTGTTACACTTGATAGTGGTTAGTATTCTCATAATTTTCCTTCATACCAACTGCATAGGCTAAAGGAATGGATGGATATTTGTTTCCATTATGTAGTAACGCTCCTTTCAAACTTGTTTTCGAGGAGTCTATGAACAAATGCCAATCCTCAGGTTTATGCTCAATACTCATTGACTCGAACAAATTCTCAACATCATTGCAGAAAACTAGGTCCTCCTCTTTAGAAAACAAATGCTCGAATTCCTTTTGGCGTTGGCGAAAGATACTTACTTTGGTGTTACCTGCAGCAGCTTCTAGCCTTTCAATCTTGAGGCGAGTAATTCTGCCTTTCTTTTACTTAAACCAAGATCCTGAACCAAGTCATTTAAATCCTCCTGTGTTAGAAAGTGAGGTTCATTTATAGTATCATCTTCCACAAAATCTGGATCATTTTGTAATTCAGTCTGAACATAAGGAACACTTTGAATTACTTCAATCAATGTTATGTCATCTGGAGGAGTTGGTATGGGAAGTCCTGGCCTATGAAGCACTGGGTGAATTGGAGAAACTAAATATTGATATTTAACAGTGTCTGGACTTCGAATTTATTCCAGATATATTTGTCAAGCTGAAGTAGCAGTCTGTCAAATGATCCTTAGGTTCGCGCCATATCATAGGAACTGCAAAAGGCGTATGACGGGATCCTTTTAACCAATCAGTTAAAAGTGTTACAGGTTTAGCACAACGGATTTCCGGGGTCCATGTCTTGTTTTGGTCTATTTTGTTGTTAAAAGAACAGTCATACGCTCTTCTAACTAGAGGAGTAAAATTTGGCTTCTGCCATTTTAAAGTGAGTTCACCACACACTTAAAGAAGTTGTTTCTATCTATAAGACTCTTTCAAGACATGTTTCTTATACATTATACACTTATTCACTACTCCTTACAATGCACTCTTAGGTACGGTATTATATACTTCTATCACAATTCAATTGGCAACGAAAGAGAGCACAGGATTAGCTTCTTTCTTTGAAGAAAGCTTCTATTCATCCGGGAAATTTACCTTAAAATCACAGTTTTGTGAGGGAAATGTCATTGTTATTATTCGTGAATTCACAGGCAACAATACCAAACGTTACAAGTCAATTGTTGACACAATGGAATGAAATATAAATGTAAAATACGCCTTCTAATCAGCATGTTACACACCACAAATACCAATAAACAGGATCAAATATATTTTCAAAATTTAAAAAAAAAAATGGTGGGTGACTTCATTTTTTGAATCAGTAGATGGCAATACATAAGAAACACCCGAAATTATTTATTTAACAAAATCATTGTTGACCAATGTAATCAGTATTCTCATAGCAAAGATATGAAGTTCACAAAATTATTGTTCAACGAGTTTTCTTTCCAATTTTTTCTCTACGATATAATATTCAGTATTGCCATAGCAAAGGAATCTTTGTGCACTGGAGCTTTAGTATAATTTTATACTTCATGATTTTGCCTGGTTAAAATTATGGAGCAAAACTGGAAGAAAATGTAATGAGCATAGAAGTGCTATAGAAAGCGAAGTCAACCGAATCATTATATACCTGGTAATGTAAAAATTTGAAGTCATACAATGACTTGGTATTAGACATTGTCAGAAAAATGGGGATTGTACCAATTTCGTTCAAAAGTGTGGAGTTGCAATTAACATGTCTGACCGTGAGACTAGCAAATCGGTGTCCAGATACAGGTTGGGACAAGTTACCTGTTTGAAGTTTTTTCAGGTATTACCCCTTAACCCTTTGAGAGAAAATGCAGGTTAACTTTCGGCACTGAACCGTAGACACATTTCGCTGGCATGATCACCTTCACTTCACTGAGACACTGGATAACCATTGCAGTTGTTAAATTGTTGTAAACCACTTACAAATCCACCAAATTCGTGACAAGAAATCATTGAATTATTCGCTCGCAGAAATTTTCTTGTAATATAAGTGGTTAAATAGTTACTCTATAACAGTCATTTTCCACCAGCGTGACTGTGCATACTCTAGTGATCCATTGGTGTGCGACAGAATCTCAAATATGGCACAAGTCAACATTCAGTGAACAAAGTGTGGGTGTGCAAGCAACAGAGAAGAGAATGACAGATGCTCATCTAGGATAGCCAGATTAGTGAAATGCCAAACTTAAAATCTATCGTATTTCACTTGTTTTTATAAACAGAAAAGTTTCGTGGATTAGATATCTTATCAAAACATGTAATAGTATTGTATCTTTTCGTATCTTCTAACTATGAATTAAGAAAACATTCATAATACGGTATGTTTGACACTGATATTACATTGGAATAATTTTCTCTCATTAAATTTCGAATTTCTATCATAAACTAAAAAAAAAAAAAAAAAATAAAAAAAAAAAATTGTGTTAGTTCAGCTTGTGAATAATATGTATTTTGTTTCTGTTCTCAACTTTTGCGCCTTTTCACCATTCAGAATATTATCATTCCTCCATATGTTGACTAAAAATAAGTCATATAAAATTTAAAATATTATATTTTATATATTAATGCATATACATTTATCTCATTCATTTGCAATTATACCACTCGTCCCCTTCTAAAACCGTGAAAATTCCCCTCCTGCTTGAAGAAAACAGCTTTAGATTATATGACTGTGCTACAGGATTTTAAATTACATTTTTTCTGTGCCACATGTTGGAAAAGGTTCAAAACCGCAGATCTACAAGGAAAAGAATTGCCCCACGAAAAATCTGCCTCGAGAATTCTCCTATATTTACTAAATTTCTACTAGGCCTAATACAATTTAAAAGCAGTTCTGTGACATCTAAATTCTATGCGCTTTTCTTAAGATAAATTGTGCTATCTTTTTGTTTTATTTGCTCTGTATTTCTAGGAAGAGCAGACTGACTCAGACACAGCGAATGAGGACCCAAGAGTGGAAGTAACAGCAGAGGACAACGAGGTTTTGACGGAAAGGTGAGTGTGGTGTGCGAGTCTTCACGTAGAGTTCATTGCGTTTGAAGTGTCTCTTAGCTTGACTGTCCAGAAGCAGCTTCAAAAGAACTGTCTGTCTGAATCATCCAGCAATAATCAGTCATCACATTCACACCGCACTTCCCTTGATATCTGATTGCCATAATGTACTGTTAAAACCTGTCTTCATATTCTTCACTGAAAATGCGTAGATTTTCAGGAAAGTAATATAGATGGACATGCAAGTAGTGCACCTTTACACTCATATTCCAGCCCCGGGTATTGAAGCCCTCCGACTTAATATCTGCAGTTTGTTTTCGATTGAAGCTTTTATATTTCCCTAGAAAATTATTTACTTCGGTCTACTTTGAGTCCATTCCAAGCATTCTTCTGCAAAGAATAAATCATTGTTGCGAAGTCACTGTGTGACATTAATTTGCCTGTTTTATTTAATTATTTATTTATTTATCCATTTACTCATTGATTGATTTATTTATTTATATATTTACTTATATATGCTTTTTGTTCTAAACACCTCAATTAACTTCTGAGATTACTTCATACAAACAAAATATTCTCTGTATATTAATATTGATAAACGTCAAGGCCGCCTTATATGGACAGAGTCATTTGTTTTGATTTCATTGTAGCCAACATCGTCAGTCCTATCAAAATTTTGCCTGGGATAAAACTTATAGGAAATCATTTTTAAAGAAACTTTTGCTATGCAACATTTTTCACAAAAATCAATAATAAGCGAGATATTTGGGTTTATTTAATTCAGGCCCCTAATAAACCCTCCTTTCAAATGAAGTATTTTGAATGCCATATAGCCTAATATCTATGTTACAACGAACTTAATTTATATTCCATATTTCATCGAAATCTGTTCTGCCATTATCGCATGAATGGTAACAAATGTCCAGGCAGACAGACTTAAATATCAGTTCTATCAAAATTTTGTCTGGGATAAAACTTATCGGAAATCATTTTTAAAGAAATTTTTGTTATGTAACATTTTTCACAAAAACTAATAATAAGTGAGATAATTCTGTTTATTTAATTCTGGCGACCTTATAACCCCCCTTTTAAATAAAGTATTTTGAATCCCATATAGCCTGAAGTCTAAGTTACAACGAACTTAATTCATGTTCCAATTTTCATCTAAATCCGTTCAGCCATTATCGTGTCAAAAAGGAAACAAACATCCAGACAGGCAGACAGACATACAAAAATTTCGAAAAAGCGATTTTCGGTTTCAGAATGATTAATTATATATCTTAACAGCAATTATTTTTAGAAAAGCAAAAATTACCTGAAAACTTTCGCTTACAGATTTATTATTAGTATAGATTTACTTCTTAATTACTTATTTATTTACTTATTTATTTTCTTATTGATTTACTTATTTATTTTATCTGTTCATTTGTTCATGCTTTGTGCTGTATTTAAGGTCATCAGTCTTTCACTGCCATAACACCAGATATACTACCGTACTACAAAAATACATACCATTGTACTTAACGTTGTTTCTACAATTTATGATTTCTTTCTGTTTGGCGACTATTTTCTTTGTTGGCACTATTCCATAGACTGATAGTATATTTACTTCAGGATTGCAGCTACGAATGAGAGGACTGTATCATCAGAATTGGACAGACTTTCTCTTCAAGAGAACGACACTGTGCGCGATATTCCCAAGAATTCAGATTCCACTGCAAAAGCTGTGCAGACTCGTGAAGGTGAGAAGCAATTGCAATTAGAATCGTCAAAAGAATGTTTCTCGACTGCGGAAAAACTGAACGACCATTTATCCACGGACGTAGGCAAGAAACCTTTCAATTGCGATGTTTGTGGGAAGTGTTTTATGCAGGCCGGTCAACTAAGAAACCATGAACGCCTTAACACAGGCGAGAAACCTTTCAAATGCGATGTCTGTGGGAGGTGTTTTTCGCAGTCTGGTAATCTAAGAAGACATGAACGCCTTCACACAGGCGACAAAATTTTCGAGTGTGGTGTTTGTGGCAAGTGTTTTTCGCAGTCCTGTCATCTTAGAAGCCATGAACGCCTTCACACAGGCGAGAAATCTTTCAAATGCCATGTTTGTGGCAAGCGTTTTTCGCAGTCTAGTCATCTAACAAGCCATGAACGTCTTCACACAGGGGCGAAACCTTTCAAATGCGATGTCTGTGGCAGGTGTTTCTCGCGATCGGGTCACTTAAAAAGCCATAAACGCACGCACACAGGCGAAAAACCATTCATATGTCATGTTTGTGGCAAGTGTTTTTCGCTTTCTGGTAATCTAAGAAGCCATGAACGCCTTCACACCGGCGAGAAACCTTTCAAATGCGATGTTTGTGGTAAGTGTTTTTCGCATTCTAGCCATCTAAGATGTCATGAACGCCTTCACACAGGCGTGAAGCCTTTCGAATGTGATGTTTGTGGCAAACGTTTCAATGAATCGGGTTACTTAAAAAAGCATAAACGCGTTCATACAGGAGAGAAAGCATTCAAATGCAATTTTTCTCGTAAGTCATTCGCATTATCGAATTCTCCAGAAATTCGCCGTCACAGAGGCGAGAGACGTTTCGGATGTAATGTTTGTGGTAAGTGTTTTTATAATTCGACTCATTTAAGAATACATGAACACTTGCACTCGGGGGAGAAGTCTTTCATGTGTCACGTTTGTGGTAAGTGTTTCTCGCGATTGGGTAATTTGAAAGTGCATGTGCGCGTGCACACAGGCGGTAAATCTTTCACGTGTGATCTATGTGGTAAGTGTTATTCGCACTCGAATACACTGAGAGCCCATAAACGCCTTCATATGGGAGAGAAGTCTTTCAAATGTGATGTTTGTGGTAAGTGTTTCTCGCGCTCGCATAACTTGAAAGTACATCTACGCATACACACAGGCGATAAACCTTTCAAATGCGATGTTTGTGGTAGGAGCTTCTCAGTGTCTAGTATCTTAAAGACACATCAACGCCGCCATACAGGCGAAAAAACTTTCAAATGTCAAGTGTGTGGTATGCGTCTGTCAGATTCGACTATATTGAGAAACCATGAACGCCTGCACACAGGTGAGAAACCTTTCAAATGTGATGTTTGTGGTAAATGCTTCTCGCGCTCCGATTACTTGAAAGTGCATGTTCGCCTGCACACAGGCGAGAAACATTTGACATGTGCTTTGTGTGGGAAGTGTTTTTCGTATTCGCATACCCTAAAAGCCCATGAACGCCTTCACATGGGAGAGAAGTCCTTCAAATGTAATATTTGTGGTAAGTGTTTTTCGCAATCGAATACGCTAAAAGTCCATGAACGTCTTCACATAGGACAGAAGGCTTTCAAATGTGATGTTTGTGGTAAGTGTTTCTCGCGCTCGGGTAACTTGAAAGTGCATTTACGAGTACACACAGGCGATAAACCTTTCATATGTGATGTCTGTGGTAAGTGCTACTCGCGATCCGATTACTTGAAAGTGCATATGCGCCTACACACAGCCGAGAAATCTTTCACATGTGATGTGTGTGGTAAGTGTTTTTCGCTTTCGAATACCCTAAAAGCCCATGAATGTATTCACATGGGAGAAAAGTCTTTCAGATGTGATGTTTGCGGTAAGTGTTTTTCGCGCTCCGGTACCTTGAAAGTGCATTTACGAATACACACAGGCGATAAACCTTTCAAATGTGATGTTTGTGGTAAGTCTTTCTCGCGCTCCGGTAACTTGAAAGTGCATTTACGGGTACACACAGGCGATAAACCTTTCAAATGTGATGTTTGTGGTAGGAGTTTCTCAATGTCTAGTAACTTAAAGACACATCTATGCCGGCTGACTGGCGAGATATCTTGCAAATATTAAATTCTTGGTTAGTGTTTTTCAGATTCGACTATCCTATGAAACCGTGAACGACAGCACACTGGCAAGAAACTTTTCAAAATAATGTTCGTTTTGAGTGACATCAATTGTGTTTCGGTATTAGGTGCATTTTAAGTATTCATGTGTCCAAGTCTATTGGTAATAACCTTTTGTAATACGATTTTTGTAGTAAATGTTTCTTCGTTCAGGTATCCTAAACAGCAATGAACATATTTACGTGAGAAACCTTTGAAGTCAGATACCTCTGAATCGTGTTTCTTTATGAAGACTATTTTAAATATGGTTTCAAATATACTGACGAATTGACTTGGTAATGCGATATTTGTGGAATGTGTTTTTCTTTGTCCTGTAAGTTAAAGTGTTGGGCTTGGTTCACACTAAACCGGGAACGACAACTAAAACGAGAACTGAAATATTGTTTAAATAAATATAATGTAAGTTGAGCATACGTAATTAACGAGAAATTTGCAGAAAACTTCAAAGTTACTTCACTCTCTTGTCATCACAAAATCTATATTCTTCCAAATTTTGTAGCAAGAATGTTTCTTCATCATCCATTTTGTATAACTCAGAAAGTCAATAGAATCGCTTTTCGAATTATCCTACATGTGTCTGACGAGATTACCACCAGAATTCAATTCTTAAAGAATTCTGCGTGTTAGATTTTGTAGTGGGTTAACCTGCATTTGAACAAATGTATTCAGAACATGGGAGGATTTACTGCGGGAGAAAGAAGAGTAAAGAACATTAGATTTGTTGATGATATGGCGTTGTTAGCAGCAGAGGAGACGATACTAAGCTATATGCTACTGGATCTCAATGACAGCTGTGAACTTTAGTATGGGATAAGCATAAATTCAAATCAGACGAGAACCATTGTCAGAGGAATTCCAAATGAGGCAATAGAACAAGTGGTCTTCTTAAAATACTTGGTGTGAACTATAAGCAGTAACATGAGCTGTTGCTAGGAAATGAAATTGAGGATAGGAGTGATCAACAAACTTTTAGTAGAAAAGGGAGCATCTTTTGTGGACCATTAGAAAGAGAAGCAAGTAAGAAACTATTGAAGTGCTTTGGATGGAGTGTGGCATTGTTTGGAGCAGAAACATGGACCATACTATGAAGTGAAGACAAGCGAATACAAGCATTAAAAATACGGATGGAGGAAAATTGATCATGTTAAATGAACACACAGAAAAAAATAAGCTGTGGTGGAAAGAGTCAGTGAAGAAAGACTGATACTGAAATTGAAGAGGTAAAGGAATTGGTTGGTAACTGGCTGAGAAGAAACTGCCTAGTGATGGATATACTGAAAGTAATCGTGAATCGGAGATGAATTGGTGGCAGAAGAAGATATCAGACGATAAACTACATTAACAATATTGATCTATGTGGAGAGGAAGAGGAAGGCAATAAATTCCTTTCAGTTGTGATAATTTTGGAATGTGTTTCATGTGTAAAGATAAGCTGAAAAGACTATCTGGTTACACGTGGATCGGCTTTAGTATAATGTGCAAATTTTTTATGTAAAATTGGAAGATTTAATACACAAATACAATGAGGATTATTCTTCTACGTGCCGCATCATTGCTGTTGCTGTTTGGGGAATTATGTTTGCTGTGAGTAATTGAGTATTTTTATTTAAAATATATAATATTAGTTGTCGTGTGCATACCTGTCTATTAAGCAATGACGGCGAACGTCTCGGCATCGCACTGGATTGTTCTCAGATATTGTGTAGTCTTCTGCATGAAATATATTGAAAAGTTCATTACGTCACTTTTTCTTGCCATACAATTGGAAGAAGAAATGTTTACGTAAAATACAATTTGAGGCATTAAAACATTAAGAGTACATCTTCACTGTTCCTACCAAATTTTGTATTAGGTTATATTTCCATTGTTTTTCTCATAGAATTGTTACTTAGTGTTACAATAAATTGTATTACATACTTCGTATGAATTAAAAGAATGTAGTTGATGATTTCCAATTTGTTGTAATAATTAATAAACACACATTATTCATACACAGTACATCTGTCATTTATCCAAATCCTCCTCATTTACGAACACACTTGAAAACGTGCAACTTGTCAGCTACTGCAGTACAGATGTTTTCATTTCGAAATTCTATCAATACAATAATAAATATAATAAATATATAATAAATATATATAATAAAGTCATATGTTAATACTTTTGGAAGAATTTGATGTTAATTTATTGTGCAATATTGTGTACATAATTTTTAATGGTTTATTCACGATCGAATTCGTAGAATAATGTCTGTGATAGTGGTTCATTAAACGAAAGGTTCTAGGATCGAATCCCGGCATATTTAAAAATAATTCAGATATTCCTTTTTAATATAAAATAGTCCGTAAAATGAAGTAGATGCAAAAGAGAGATTTAGAGCAAGGTATGGTGGTAGGATGTGTTATGTTTGGACTAAACCATAAGGAAGAACATAAAATTCGAAAAACAAACAGCAATAAAAAACAACTTAAACCTTGTAAATAAATAAAATCAAAGAAAAACATATCCCACACAATAAAACATTAGTAACTTTCGACATAACTAACCTATACACAAGCATACCCATACAAGATGCACTACAGATACTACAACAAAGGCTCAAAAACAAGAACACACCACAAGAACAAATCAAAGAAATCATCCACACCACAGACATAATCACAAACAAAACCACTACACATACATTAACAAATATTACACACAAACTGAAGGCCTACCCTAGGGATTATCCATTTCCAGCATACTAGCAGAAATATTCTTACACCACATAGAACAGACATACATACTAAACATAGACAACAACAAACACGCAGACATCATCATTTATTGGCACAGATACGTAGATGACATACTAATACTATACAAAGGAAACAAAATACAAATCCAAAACCTACATCAAGACATAAACAAAATACACCCAAAGCTACACTACACGTTAGAAATTGAAAACAACAAATCCATAAATTTTCTAGACATCACAACAATAAAGGTAGACAACAAACACACGTTGAAAGTATACAGAAAACCCACAACAACAACACACATACACAACACATCCAACCACCCCACACAACACAAACAAGCTGCATTCCGAACAATGATACACAGACTACTCAACATAACAATGAACCAACAGGATTATAACGAAGAACTAAACGATCAAATACATAGCACAAGAAAACGAATACAATCCCAACATAATAGACAACATAATACATAAGACAAATCTAAACCACAAAAAACAGAAGAACACAACACAAACACAAGAACACAATAAATACATCACAGTAGCATACGACAAACTCACATAAAATTGCAACCTCATTCAAGAAATTAAACTATAACATCGCATACAGAACGAATAACACTCTACAAAAACATCTCAAGACACAAACTACATAAACAAACAAATACAACCACACAGACGTATACAAACTCAAATGCAACACCTGCAACAACTTCTACATAGGACAGACAGGCAGATCATTTCAAACACGTTACAAAGAACACATCAGTCATTAAAAATTGCAAAACACCTCCGCATATGCAGAACACATCACAAATGCTAACCACACCTACAGAGACATCAACACAGACATGGAAATACTGCACATCCCACCAAAAACCAGAAACTCAACACACTAGAACAATACGAAATATACAGACACGAAAACACAACCCAACGATATTCCCAACACACAACTCAATATCAAAGCACATACACTCTTTGACTCTACGCTACAAAACGCACCCACACAGGAAATAGGAGGCGCCAAGACCAACAACGACCAGTTCCGAAGATGACCGAAAAATAGGTCGAAACATGTTAACAAGGTACGGTAATAATATTTAACACAAGAAAGATATTATCATACAAATACCAAGTGATACAGTGTTAAAAGATTTGTAATCAAGATGTACAGCTGTCAAAAAAAAAAAGTGGCCGCACTCGTGAACAGCGAATATTTTCAAAGTCCACTTCGGGTCGCGGCGATGTTACACGATGCATGTGCTTGTACAAGCAGTTCCGGAACTATGAAAGTGTTCCATATGCTCCTCGCAGACCAGCGGTAGAGTGCTTGTTTAATGATTCTAGGGTTCTGGGTTCGGGCCTTCTTCAAGTTTTCATTTTATTTTTTAATCGTTCTTTAGCGATGTAAATGATATTCAAATTATCATTTATATCCAGTTATCGTTCTTGATGGATATCACGTTACTTACATTTTGCTATCGTTCTTTAGAGATATGAATAAAATTCAAGTCATCATTTGAATTCTGTTATCGTTTTATAACGATATGAATAATAATTATTACTATTGTAGCTACAGTATCTCCAATGGCGGTTAGCCCTATTTTCTACATATGTATGTTAGGGCTATAGTTTTATACACAAAAAGATAAGCATGAAGAGAAATGGAAAAGAAAATTAAATTAGCCTACGCGATGTAAACAAAACATTAACAATCCGTAAATTAGGCATTGCGATTGCAAAACAAATATCAGGTATCAATTTGAAACATACAAAAACATTAACAACACACATACGTAACACTTCTATAACACAAATATGCAGCTTTCCGTACCATACATCATAAATTAATACACAATAGTCACACAAACACAATCAAACTATAATTACGACATTGCGACGACATCAAGCATCCCATAACTGACTCACATACGTAACAAATCAAGCATCCGTTGCAACACATACACTTCAACATAGTAACCACACTTTTAAAAGTTACAAATTTGGCTCCAAGAAGAATAAATAGGACACTGTTACTAATTACTATTCTTCTACAATTTCTTAAATACATCTGTAATAAATCTGTGAAATTCCAATATTAATAATATTCACGTTTTTTATATTGTTATCGTTCTTTAACGATATAAATAATATTCAAGTTATCATTTATATTGTTTTCCTTCATTGGCATTATAAAATAATATTCAAGTTATTTATATTGTTATTGTTCTTTCGCAATATAAATAATCTGTATTTTATGTAAGTAATTATTATAGCACAAATAACCATCTTTCTTTGTAAAATAGGTTATTTTATTTAGATAATTAAATACGTATTATATAATATCTTATATTAAATAAACAAACCGATATTTATCATTTATATTGTGTTATCGTTCTTTAGTGATACTGTATAAATAATATTCAAGTTATTTATATTGTAATCGTACTTTAGCGATATAAATAACATAAATGTAATATTAGGTTTGGAAAAATCCAGTTGCATAATATGGAATTAGTTTTTCTTTTTGTATTATTACATTATACTATCTTGAACCACAGTAAAATGAAAAGGAGTAACGAGGAATTGAACCTGAGACGTTGACATCTAAATTCCGACGTTCGTCCGCTGAGCTACGAGGGCAAAAGTGTGGAAACATTTTCGGAAAAATTGGCCAAATCAGACTCTAAGATTTTCTGATGATTCGTAGAAGCTAATCCAGGATGCGGGGGGGAAAGGCTAATTGAGATTTCCCGATCTCTGATAAGGTCAAACATCCTGATATAATTAATATTTAACCCTTGCCGTGACTTTCGGTGAAGTCCGAGGGCCCAATTAGTCAAATCCACTCTCCTCATCTCCACGCTTGGACCCCTGGAATTTAATAAGATGCGAAAGAGATAGTGGTGAGCGGAAAGCAACGGATGTTACCGCATTTAGGCCTATCCTTCCCAAGAAAAACTGCCAACATGAACAAAGGAAGCTTTTAATAGAAGAAGAAGAAGGATATTCTGCGGACCTCTGGAAAAAGAACTAAGGAAGAGACTAGTGAAGTGCTTTGTGTGGAGTGTGGCATTGTATGGAGAAGGAACATGGACATTACGACGAAATGAAGAGAAACGAATTGAAGCATTCGAAATGTGGATGTGGAGAAGAACGGTGCGTGTGAAGTGGACAGATAGAATAAGAAATAAAATTGTGTTTGAAAAGGTGAGTGAAGAAAGAATGATGCTAAAACTGATTACAAAGATAAACAGTAATTGGTTGGGTCTCTGGTTGAAAAGAATAATAGACGACATTAGGATATGTGGATCATATGCGGAGACTAAGAGGAAGGCAGAAAATAGGAAAGATTGGAGATTGCTGGGTTTGCAATGAAAGACCTGCCCATGGACAGAACACTTATGTATGTATACAACTCGGGCCAAAACATCGCGGATATGGATGTAACACTGTAGGAAACGCCCCCACCCGAAAATACTTTTATTTAATGATCATATCCCGATATGTTGTATAACAATCAAGCTATGACGCGCGGAGGTAGGTAAACGATGTCCC